>CAXKVY010018560.1:7500-213062 GCA_964058915.1 Tetropium fuscum | reverse complement strand
ATATATATATATATATAATATATATATATATATATATATATATATATATATATATATATATATATATATATATATATATATATATATATATATATATATATATATATATATATATATATATATATATATATATATATATTTATATATATATATATATATATATATATATATATATATATATATATATATATATATATATATATATATATATATATATATATATATATATATATATATATATATATTTATATATATATATATATATTATATATATATATATATATATATATATATATATATATATATATATATATATATATATATATATATATATATATATATATATATATATATATATATATATATATATATATATATATATATATATTTATATATTTATATATATATATATTTATATATATATATATATATATATATATATATATATATATATATATATATATATATATTTATATATTTATATATTTATATATTTATATATTTATATATATATATATATATATATATATATATATATATATATATATATATATATATATATATATATATAGATTTATATATTTATATATTTATATATATATATATATATATATATATATATATATATATATATATATATATATATATATATATATATATATATATATATATATATATATATATATTTATATATTTATATATATATATATATATATATATATATATATATATATATATATATATATATATCTATATATATATATATATATATATATATATATCTATATATATATATATATATATATATATATATATATATTTATATATTTATATATATATATATATATATATATATATATATATATATATATATATATATATATATATATATATATATATATATATATATATATATATATATATATATATATATATATATATATATATATATATATATATATATATATATATATATATATATATATATATATATATATATATATATATATATATATATATATATATATATATATATATATATATATATATATATATATATATATATATATATATATATTTATATATTTATATATATATATATATATATATTTATATATTTTTATATATTTATATATATATATATATATTTATATATTTTTATATATTTTTATATATATATATATATATATATATATATATATATATATATATATATATATATATATATATATATATGTATACATATATATATATATATATATATATATATATATATATATATATATATATATATATATATATATATATATTTATATATTTTTATATATTTATATATATATATATATATATATATATATATATATATATATATATATATATATATATATATATACATATATATATATATATATATATATATATATATATATATATATATATATATATATATATATATATATATATATATATATATATATGTTACGGCTAAGTGTTTACTTGGCTAATTCGTAAACTAACAGGATAGTATACAAACTAATTGAATCATTGGTTATTTTACTAGAAAACGCATATTTAACAATATTAGCGAATAATTTATAAACTACCTGGTGTGGCGAATTTTCTCGAAACTAAATCAAAGAGACTGAAATAACCTGTATCTTAGGATAGTTTTTAAACTATGCATATTAATCTGGCTAGAATTAAAGCAACAATTAGAATTAACACAAAATAGCCAACGCTTTGGATAGTATACAAACTAGCCAATTATTTATCGATTTTCTCTAGTTAGGTTGATAAATTAGTTGGGAATAATTAAATAAAATAATGGCAACAATATATTTTTATAGAAAAAAACAATTTGTCTTGTTGTTTCCCATTTGTCTTTATTTTATCTCAATGGCCGATGCACTAGCCAAATTTATATGTTATTTACCAATACCAGTTAATAAAAAAATATTTATTTGATGGCATAGTTGTTGTATAATATGAAAAAGGTGCTTATATTGTTTTCAAATATTGCAACGTCTGTAAAAAACCGCATTCCAACGAGATGCGAATGTCTTAACGGCAATAATATAAATTTCATTATTTCACGTCCTATTTGCTTTTTAACTTACAACGATTAGAATGTCAACAAAACAATTAAGATTTGCTCAGTGGTGTTAATAATTAAATTTCAAAATTACTGTTTCGGTAATAGTGGTAATGTCCGAGACATTTGCGGGATGATACTCGCTACTCGCTGAGTATCGTTTGTTTAGAATGTTTATTTACTTATTTAGATGCATTTAAAATGAAACAGTTACTTTTATTTGAGCGAATAGTAAGGTTAATTAATTTTATCGTTTTTATATCACTTGCATATTTGTATATTACATGCAGCTGACGCGACGTTATATTATATTCCTTTATATTATAAGACCGTTAATAAAGGGTCCGCCAATAAGCGCGCTCGATCTTTAAAATGAAATAAAGCAAGTTGTGTGAGAGGTATAAATGAAATTTATTTTTTGTTTGAAAGAGTATTCGAAGGCATTATGTATGGAAAATAATATCGGTCAAATGTCCACCTCGGCTTCGCTGGGTGGCGCGCATACGAGAAGTCCAATTTTCAATGACTCTGGCGCACAAATCGGGCTGTATTTCATCGATGGCGTGGCGTATGTTGACTTTGAGGGCATCAGTGTTTTGTGGTTGGTTTGCGTAGACCTGTGATTTAAGAAAACCCCACAAGAAATAGTCTAGTGGGGTTAAATCGCACGATCTCGGTGGCCAGTTGATGTCGCCTCCGCGCGAGATAACCATTCCTCCGAAGCGCTCGTGCAGAAGATCCATTGTGGCGCGCGCTGTGTGGCTCGTAGCGCCGTCCTGCTGAAACCACATATCCTCGACATCCATATTGTCGATTTCATGCCAGAAAAAGTTCGTTATCATGGATCTGTATCGTTCGCCGTTTACCGTGATGGACACACCATCGTCGTTCTCGAAGAAATACGGCCCGATGATGCCTCCGGCCCAAAATCCACACCAAACAGTTACCTTTGCTGGGTGCATTGCGACCTGGTGGACCTCCTGTGGATTGTTCTCGGCCCAATAACGGCAATTCTGCTTGTTGACATTCCCATTTAACCAAAAATGTGCCTCATCGCTGAAGATGATTTTGCGACCAAAATCGGGGTCGACTTCCAACTGCTCTAAAGCCCAATCAGCGAAGATACGGCGCTGTCTATGGTCGTTTATTTTGAGCTCTTGTGTCAGCTGGATCTTGTACGGATGCATGCCCAAATCCAGATGCAAGATTCGGCGAAGTGATGTTTCCGAAAGGCGGAGTTCCTGTGCGCGACGTGAAATTGACTGTCGCGGATTTTCACGCACACTATCGCGCACAGCGGCGACATTCTGGGCAGATCGGACGTTTCGACGACGCGTCGGTGTTGGCTGATTGTTCACCGAACCGGTTGCCTCGAATTTGTTAATCAAACGACGGATAGTCGACTCAGCAGGACGATCAATTGCACCGTAAAATTGGCGGAGCGCGCGGAACGTTGCTCGAACCGATGAATGATTTTCGTAATAAGTTTTAACGATTTGCACATGTTGCTCGCGGCTGAATTGGTTCATGGTGATTTGTGAAGATACACTGAATAATAACAACTACGTTTGCCAACTCTACCACAAACAACATGGCCGCCATGAGCTGTCAAAGATCGAGCGTCCCTATTGGCGGACCCTTTAGTTTAAAATGTGAACATGGAAGTTACCTGAGCGATCTATAGCGAGTTTTCTATGTTCACCAATATTTACTTTTCAGGATAACATATTAACTTTACTTTTCGTAACTGGTTGTGAAAAGTAAGACGTTTCACGTGAAAGGGTTTTGAAAATGTAACTTTAAATATCAAAATTAGAAAATATATAATATAATGGACTTTTACAGTGAGACAGTATTCATGTAAGGAATTGTAGCACAGTCGGATTAGCATATGACCTAGCAAAAATTGGATCACTGGAAGTCTAAATTCAGAATGGCGAGCAAATTCCGCCGGTGCGTTAGCCGCCATCTTGATTTTGACAAGAGAACGTTTCTGCTCAATATCTCGGTCATTTTCAACTTTGCAACAAAAATAGTAAAGACTTAAGTTGGTGTAAATTTGATTCTTTACGACTTTAGTATTTTTATCAGCCCACCGATTTTTTTTTAATTAAAAGGAGAAAGTGTGGCAAAGCATAATTATGAAATTTTCGCATTTATTATAACTTTGACATAAATGTACATGAACAAAGTTGTATAGAATTAAATTTGGTATGACGATATGAAAGCCATAAAATGGGGTTGGAGAAAATTCCCCGTGGGTTAGAACCCATAACCACCACTGAAGGACTCTCACCCGAATCGTTGCACAAAACAATTTCTTGCAAGTGCAAGACAAACTGCGGCAAAATGTGCGGATGTCGTAAAGCAGGACCAAAATGTCCAATTATATGCCAAAGCTGCAGTGGTGAGACATGCCCAATGCTGTCGACCTTCAGGAGCTACTTGATGACGACGAAGATGATGGTATCATCTTATCCTGCCCAATCAACATCAAACATCACCATTGCATCAGGAGATCTGCGAAGAGGAACCTACGATGTTGATTTGGCAGTAGATACCATCGAAAAAAAAAAGAGTAAAGTAGTTCCGACAACGACATCTTGAAGTAAAAGGTCTGGCCGTCTGAAACTTATAAGGAAAAAAAGAGAAAAACACGAAAAACCTAGATTCTTAACGCTTGCAAGAAAAAATCGAAATTCCGGCTTCAACCCCTTATAAGCGTTAAACAGCTAAAGAATGACAAATTCCAGTAAACAGAATACGTTCCATGGTAGGTTATTTATCATCCAAGATGACGGTTTTTGACGGAAGCTCTACAATCTCTACTCTATATTCTGAAACCTTTCATTTATAATTATTTTAATTCTTACTAACACTGCCGGCCACAGAGCTCTTGGCACCTGCCAAAAATATTAATTTTTTTGGTTATGTTCGTTTTGATGACAACTGAACTGAACCTAGATCAATCCAGGCTGGCACTGACCTTTTCCAAATGAATACGCCAAAAGACTCGCGCTATGGCCACAGAACACCAGAAAGGAAGCTGTGGGTCAACACAAACATAAACATAAAACAATAATATTATAGCGCAGTGTTACCAACCGTTACAAGTTTTCTAATACGTGATAATTGAAGCTCACAAATTTATTGTCATTTATTTTGTAATGAATACCTACGGATGCTCGTTTGACTAAACAAAATTTGAGATTAGTTCGGAAAATATAAACAAATAGTATATTATTTTATTGTGAAAAGTTTATTACATATATTATCTACTAATTTTGAAACTATAAAGATTCCCGTAAATTAGTACCGCAATGATCACCCCGTTGAATCATGTATAATTATTATAATTTATAATTATTTAATAAAGTGCTGACTACTGGAAAAATAATCTCGTCCGCCTCGCCATCTGGGCGCTTATGGTTGAGTAGCTCAAAGTTGACTGTAAACGGTAGTTGATATCCTTGACAAGGACGTTAGTGCGGGCGGTTGATGCCCCTCGACCCCCTTAACCGTTCCAGGCTACTTGAAGCAGGCAATTCACATTCGATTTCTAATTCTAGCTTTCTGAGGCCAAACATTCTGTATTGTTACAACATTAAAGCAAAACTACGAAATTGCATAAAATATCTTAACACTAGCTTAGTTCTGTAGAAGTCAGAGGCGGGGCCAGCGGACATCGCAATGAAAATCGTTAAATATATAAATAGTACATTTTATGGGTTTCAATGTACTCGTTATTGTTTATACGCAAAATCATGTCTAAAATATACCTATTTTTAGTAACTTGTTCGTTATGTTTTACCCAAATCCTTGCTGAACTTTATGTGATTGCCAGAAATTTCGTGTTTCTTTAGTTTTTGGTTTAAATGATTTAGATCTTCAAATCATGTAAAAGGCCAGACCTTGTCCATTCCGACAGAACCGGAATAACATAGAACACATGGAAAACTGTTTTGTTTTCCATGTGTTCTATGTTTTATGTGTTCTAGTACTTATCTTATCTCAACCACATATCCACCGACATTTTTTTGTAACTTTCCTTATAAAAATGCCTCGTAAAAATACATGTCCGTGCCCTGTCTGGTTGGTTGAGATTCATTTCGGTGGTCCCAGTTTCCTGATTTTTAAAATTCAAATCAATATCGGCACAACGATGTACACCCCACAATTACTAAAGAATACTAACACTGAAGGACTGAAGGCTGGAGCTAAAGGCTCTGATAATCTGGGCCAACACTCGCGTTATGAAAGCCGTTCTCCGCGTTCGATTATTTTCGCGCAGTTCGTTTCTTCATATATTATATTCCTTATTAGTGTGGTGTGTTCTGTTTAATTATTACAATACCTGTGCCTTTTAGTGAAGGGAGCAAGCGACTAATTTTAAGTTGTTCCTTAAAGTATCCTGAATGTAACCCTGTTAGACATCTGGAACTTGCTGCAGGGGCGCGCGGGGGTTGACGCCGACTGGTTTATGATAGAAGCCACTAATGGACCGGAAATCATCCAATATACCATAGTATATACCAATATATATATATATATATATATATATATATATATATATATATATATATATATATATATATATATATATATATATATATATATATATATATATATATATATATATATATATATATATATATATATATATATATATATATATATATATATATATATATATATATATATATATATATATATATATATATATATATATATACTGCTTTAGCTGAAAATTAATTACTTCGTATATCTTTTTTAAAGATATTTTTAAAAAAGAGGAGGTGTCATTTTTTGTAAATAACTCAAAAACTATTGCAGATATCGGAAATTGAAAAAAAGATCCTTAAATAGCTGAACATTTCCTTAAGAAAGTCCCACCTCCCGGAACTCTACCACCAATATTTATAATTTTAAGTTAGAGGTGACAATAGGGCTAAAAACGGGTGATGTGATTGATAAATGCGGGCTAACTTTTTTTAAAATGCTTTTTTCGCCTAGTTTTTTCTAAGGGTAATCTAACGAATCTAAGGGGTACTGTTTTCTAGTCCTATGATGCTCTATCCTGAGGAAAATATAAGATGTCATTATCATAAACTTAGCCCCAGCGAAAAGTATTTTTTTACCATTTAATTGCGTCCAAAATTTTCCCAGAGCGTGGTCTAACAAAACTAAGGGGTGGGAGAGCTGCTTCTGGGTTTGGTCCAACGATGCGGAATGTCAACAACTGCTTAAAACTCACCCCTTTAATTTTAGAGCCACGTAAACTCAGAACATCAGTAACCTTAGTGCCACGTAAACTCAGAAAATAGTTTGTCCTCAATAACTTTTCTTTTACGGGTGGTCAAACGAAAATAATTGATGGACTTACATGGTGTAACGATAATCAAACGATTATGCTATGAATAATTCGATTTTGCAATTTTTTGGAGCTGCTTGGTTAGCTCCAAAAATTTATTTTGTCGATAACTCGAAAACAAAAGGTGATCAACCCAAACTACTCGGTGGTCTAACGTAATCTAATGATGGTCAAACGAATTAGCCATTTCTCCTCCCTGCCCTTCATTTTTCGGGGCCAACTTAACGGACCTGCCCCGTGCCTGGTTAGGGTAAATTTTGGATGATCTCTTGGCGGGATCAGTATATTATGCGACTTTATTGTAGACATAGCCGTCGTAAACCGGTAATACCTAACTATGTTCAAAAATATATTAAATTAATTAATCATAAAAAAACTGAACATATTCAATTACTGTTATATTTTCCTAATAGTGCGGCTTGCCAGGCTCGAGCATCTGAACCGAGCAGGCGCCACTGTTATATTTAATCCAGCCATATATTTTATACTTTATGATATAAATCAGCAAATAATATTTCCTGGTTATAATTTTTCTAACCCGGATTACATTACTATCACAGCCTACCTTATTATGAAATTCAAGAGAATAGATAAATATACCTTTGTAATATGGATCGTGCTGAAGCTAAACTTGCTAATTCTATAAACTGCCCATAAAAACTTGTATAAATAAGATATAAAAGTGGCAATATATATTTAAATTTTATAAATAAATATTTAGATATATGAAAAAACTGCTAAAGAGTTTACTAAAAAAATAATATATAATATCATTAGCTGACACAAATGAGATGCTTTATATTTTATCGTTGATATATTTCCCTGCCTGAGGTAAAGCAACGAGGCCAGGAGAGGATGTACCCCCATCACAAAAGACAAAGGATCTTTAGCTTTACATATCTGAAGGATGATATATCCACTACGCGAACCTCGCGTGCTGTAATACCGGTGTTGCCTATACTGTTGCTGTTACCAGCTTGGGATATTATTTAATAATAAAAATACGATTACTATTTACTTAACACTCGGAGTAGTTTCCACAAACACCAAAACACTTTCACTTCACTCGACGCGCGTTTCGCCAACCAAGTTGGCATCATCCGGAGACGATTAAAACTAATCTTAAATTACAAAATCTACCATATTTATACTATTTTTTCGGTGACGTCACTAATGATATCACCATGAAATTTACGCGTGACTAATCACGCTTCAATGATCGGTTGCTAAGCAACGCGTAAAGCGGGCTACGGTATGATATCACCGTGAAATTTACGCGTGACTAATCAAGCTTCAATCATCGGTTGCTAAGCAACGCGTAAAGCGGGCTATACGGGATAGGTCCCTTGTCGCTATTCATACTACTATTACACTTTACAATTTCTATGCTCTCAAATGCATCCAACTGTCTATTATTGGTCACATTTCTAACTAATCTTAAATTACTAATATCTATTCTATGATTGTTGTCAAAAGCATGTTGTGCAACACTAGACTTATCTGTTCTTCCATATTTTAGATGAGCTTACCCTTTCAACGGGTAAGTTTATGAACGGGTAAACAACCTAATTAGTAATGGTCCTTATAAAGAACTTACTAGAAACCCTTTACCAAGAATGACCACTGAAATAAAAAATGTCCTCTATCTCTACTGCTATCAACATAAAATGGCAAGTTTCAATTTTCTTGTCAATCGTTTACTAAGTTTCCCTCTCAGTAAGTAAAACAGCTGAAAGTGCAGTAAAAATCATCTTGTCTGTTTTAAATGACTAAGTGCCTGTTTATAGACTTTGTTAGAAGTTGAAATTTATTGAAACATAGGACATAAATATTTGCTAATTTGTTATAACATTAAGAGTTTCCGTCAAAAAATCCGATACACCTCATCTAATTTATGGGCGGAGAAGTAAGTCGAGAGCGAGGAATTTAGTTAACCATTAAAGAGAAATAAAGGAAACTCAGGATACGAACGAAGTATAAAACAATATCAATATCAAATCATTCCTTTATACTGCCATGGCTGTATTGCCGCTTTTTCCTTTCTGCACTATCATAAAGTAACCTGCACTTTATTCGCTATTCGCCGTTACTGCTAAAATCGATATTATCCGCTACTGTTAATTTTGTCATTTTTCGGTCACTACCTTAACCGCTATTATCCGCTACTGTTACTGTTACCATTTTCCACCACTACTATATTACCACTACCACTACTATAAGCTATTATCCGCTACTGCTATGCAACCGCTAATACCTTGACATGCTAATATCTTTCGAACATTATAAAAATAAGCAGCCTGAATCAGATGTATATAATATGTATATAAATAGATATATTTAGAGTAAACTTTGAGGACACAATTAGTATGAAACGTTGAAGATAAAACCAGATGCATCAAAGAATGTATATTACTGTAACAAGTAGTAATTTTTTGCCTGTAAATCACGGGACGACCTCTGGTGGGATCCGATCGCTATTGCAGCTATCTAAGGTACCTACGATGCCGCTTGTAGGGAAGTATGATGCCTGTGCATAATAAATCACATGCTGGCACCCGAGGGAAATACCACGCCGAGGTAAGAGTCACAAGTGAGATTAAAATTTCCTCGGTATGTTTTGTAGGAAGTAAAAGTAATAATTTTACTTAAAAATATATGCATTTTTTTAAATTTTATTTTTAAGTTTCAAGATTCTCGGATATGCCTTTCCTCTACGCAGAAATTTTAATTTATAAGACCTTATTTTATAACGATAAAACCTCTTCTAATATTAAAAAGCGTGATCCAGGACAGATACAATTCATACATGCACGGAATTTTGCAGAGGATATGCATTTACGAAGCCGCTAGAATGAATCACATTGACTTCCTAAAATCATTTCTCTTTCACACCTTGACACTATCTGTAAATTACAATAGTAAACATTTGAAACAAATGTATCCTTTCCAAATTTGCTCCCACTCGGAATTCTTGATTAATTACTACAAAGGACATTTATGATCCTGCTGATGTAACGAGTAAACAGTAAGTAAAAGGTGAATAATGGTCACGTATTACCAGCATTACTGTTTATGTTTGCCCATAAGACAACTGCATTATTTATAGCCTGCTGTGACAGACGGGTTTTAATTGCAGTCAACATTGGCATAGAAACCGACACGAAATGCTCAGTCAACTAACTATAAACATGAATTACACTGCAACGCAAAATCAAAGGATGTAATTTTTTGCATTATGATTTAAATTTCGGATAATTTAAAAATTGACTGGCCGATTTTCAATATTTTTTTAAAAATGTAGCTAAATTCGTAGATTTTTAAATTATTATTAGTATTAATATTTTATTGCAATACAATTCAATTATACAGAGTGAAACATTATAAGAACATGATAATAATGTTGTCGTGAAAATATAAATTGAGAACTAGATAACGTAATTATATTTAATTATACCTAATACCTACATCAATTTGGAAAAAAAATCATAAAATCCCGAAACTATTCAAAATAGGGGAAATTTTAAAAAACTAACAAATAGGTAAATCTTCATTCTGTCAATTTAGCTGAAAATATCAGTCAGACAGGTGTCGCCTAGTTGGCATATTTCAAATAAAAATCCCTTAGCAACGTATCTATTGGGTGCGCCAAAAAATTTCCACTTTTTTCGTTTGCCCTTAATTTTTTGTTTATCAAGTGATTTTAATTAGCTTGGTGCCATGCTTACAGAACAGAATGGACTGTAGACAGAAATTTTCAAAAAGACCTATTTTTTAAAATTCAAGATGGTAGTCGCCTTTGAAAATAGCCTTTTTTGGGCTAGTTGCGATGCAACAATGTCGAAGTGAATCATCAAATACAAAAAGCAATAAAATGGACCTTTCTCTACAGTTTATAATCTCGATGATGTTCCCTTAAAATAAGGGAAATCAACGTGTCATATTCAATGTCATATTCGACAAGAGCACCAATTTTATTAAAAAGTAATATTTTAGATGGGGTATTGTTATTATTATATATTTTAGCTTCATCTTTATGTTGCGATCATTTACCAACCATATCTCAGTAGACAGTAGCTACGTAAAGCAAGTGTTTTATGTTGTTTTGTTTTTGTTTTGTTTATGTTTTGCGGGCTGTGGACAGACATAAAACAATGTCTTCGACCTTCATGCTAGACGCGAATGTTATTTATTATATATTTTTTAGCTTATGTACTGTTGACATATGAACATGAATAAATGAACAAAATATATTATTTCTGATATTTGTTTTATCCGGGCCTGTTCTTTCCCGTCAATATTTTAAATGCTCTACCATTGAGCTGCTTTATCATTGCGCTATAGTGCATAATATTGCAACAATAACACTTGCCTGTTGGGAGCATTGAATACCGATTACAGATCTATTAACGTAACTCGCCTAATGTTATCTGCGCGGCCATCTGTATGTTAGTCAATCAAACAACCATGAAACAGAGGAACAAATAATAAACAAAGACTAAACCAATATGAAATCGTGAAGAGGAAAAGTCGTGCCAGCCCACCCCTGACTATTAAGTAACGAGAAGATTGTACATGCAGTTTAAAGAGTAAAGAGTAAGAGTAAAGATGTCTTGCCATTGAAGTGTGCATTATATCTTCTCGAATTACGTTACTAAAATTAAAATTCACAGTAGCGGCTCGTCGTATGAGGCAACTGAGGCCGAGCCTCACTGCAAAATTTGACTCACACTGTATACTTTAATATATACTATTCTACTATTAGCTTAAATAAACAATTGTTAATAAACTAATTTCCAATTACGTATCAAATTTATCAAACATCAAAATAACAGAATAAAATAATTGTTTCAATATATCTCGCCTATTACTTCCCACAATCCCAACCACGGGTCATGCATACACTTCTCGCTCCTAAATGGGACCAGAAAGTCAAATCGTTGGGACGCAAGCCAGATAGAGAGGTCTAAAAGTGAGATGCACTATATACGCTCGCGTACCTGACCCGCCTCAACCCGTTGACCGCATCTTCTGATCTACTTTTTGCGGCATTGATGCCAGTTTTTTGTATTTGTATATTGTATATTTGTGTTTATCTCTTAAAGTAGGAGGTAAACAACAAATTCAACTTAAAGTAGGAGGTAAACAACCCCAGGTCGTCACACTATCATTGGCTCTCTGGATTAGGTGGGGTGGGTCGCTGACTAATATTGTCTCTCCATTGGCAAGACAACATCTACTTGTCTTTATGACTCACAGATTATAAAGGTTTTCAATAATAGCTCCAGCAAGTGAAAAAAAAGGTTTTTAGTTTAACAATTATCAGGGTTTTTATGTTAATTTAAAACTTGAGAAAATAAGTTAATTATAAAAGCATATCTAGTAAAAAAATTACGAGATTTTTTTTCAATGGATTACAGTTTATTCAAGTATAAAAAGGTAGATATGTGATTTTTTTATTTCCTAATCATTTAATGGGTTTAAATAATTTTTATTTTTAGTAATTTAGTCATTTTTAATAAATTATTTTAATTGCCCGAAACGGCAGGCACGCGCGGAAGTCACATCCATCACCCGTTTTTAGCCCTATATTCACCGCTAACTTAAAATTATAAATATTGGTGATAGAGTTCCGGGAGGTGGGACTTTTTTAAGGAAATGTCCAGCTCTTTAAGGAGCTCTTTAAGTCTCGATATTGGGTATTGTAATAATTCTTATAGTCTGGAGATGTGGAAAAATAGTAAGGAAGACAGTCCTTCCCTGATGTAATAAATAAATAAATTTTCATTGTCGACCTTTTCTAAATTTGTTCAGCCTGTGATTTTAGAAAATCTACTTAATAGAAGGCCCTCTTAATGTTAAAATAGGGTTTAAATAAGTACTTTAAATAAAAGCTAAATACATTTTAAGGTCTATGTTATACTTCACAAGACTAATCGACTTTCGACTTTCTCATTTTGTTACAGGTAATGCAAAAAAAATAGAACTCTTCAAAAGACGGTTTCAGGAACTTAAGAAGTTTTTGTCGTAATACGAAAATGCAAGAAAGTTACGCTACCTCGTGGTTCTCGTAGCTATATACCACGAGGCACCACTGAGGTTCCATACGGTCCAAAATGTTTGCTGAAAACTTGATGAAAACTGATGACAAATGAAAATGGAAGAACCCGGATGGTGCGTAAAAGGAATTAACTATCTACTTTACTATGAGTATGTAAGCAAATGCTTTTAACTTTATTATGTTTTTGTATATATTATATTATAGGTATCACTGAATAAACCACATGGTCAAGAACTAAGTAGTCTTATCTCATAAGACTACTTGTCTTATGTTGAAAACCTTGTTCATATTTATTTTTAATATTATTGTGTAAAATGAAATCAACGTAATTCATAAATGTAGCTAACATATTTTAAAGGTAAATAACATACGGTTTGTTTACTTTACTAAAACATTTATAATTCGCACTTTAAAAAGTCAATGCAATTGCTGATTATAGTACAATTAGGAGAGTTTTTAATGAAAACATATATGCCAAGTATGAATGGATATGTGGTTGTTGTGACAAATAAACTGTTTTGTTTTATTTCTTTAATATTTAATGCAGAGGTTACTCAGATTACAGCGTGAACCAAATACCTACGGACTTGACGATTTAAAACACGCAGCAGATAGGGCGAAAAAACATGAGAAATATGTGTCTCACCTAAAGGATATATTATGGACTTGTGTTTTAGGAAAAACTGACATAGGTACGTGAACAATTGGATAGAGCATTTTTGCGCCATGTTAGAACATAATAAACACGTGGAAAAAATGGTCACATTTTGCGTCGTCTAATCATGTGTATAAAGTTTTGTGGAACGTTCGAATTAGTCTTGCGACGTGATGACGAAAAGTCTTCGTCGAAAAATCCAGGTATTTATATGGGTTAATTAATTTTTCTGTGGTTGGATTCTGGTTTTTCAATTTATTTTTTATGTCCAGCCTCTGAAAATATCCACGAGCCGCTACTGCTTACTGACTCATGGGATTTTTTTATTCTCTTAATTTAATATTATAAACATCCTTAAATGACTAATATAATGGTATGAACTATTACGCGATTTTTTAATGATATTTTTAATGCAATTTCTATAATAGCTCTAAATTATCGCTCTCCGCATTTTTTTCTATTATTTCGTTTTTCACGTGCAGTCAGTCATTGGCCATGAACTTGAATCCGAATGGTTTTTGTCGTTTTATCTTCGCGGTGCATTCATTCGGCATCAATTATAAATCAAAAAAATTAGCATATTGGCCAAGCGTTGACCGAAAACAAAAATTAAATTGCCTATCGAAGCGTGGTAGTTTCCTGTTGATGGTCTGTCGTCCTTGATCCTTGCGCCAATTTCAGTTTGTTGTATCTACTAGCTTTGATTTTATAGTAAAGTAAACTCAATGCTACTAGGTATTTACAAGATAATATTTATACATTCTGCTTTTAATAATTTTAAATTAAAATCTAATAAATTAAATATTAGCAGTTTGTATTTAAGGAAAATATTAATGCATACTTTTGCATAAATTTACATTTTTTTATATATGATTGTGGTAAGTTGGACTATATGATATCCGATGATTATAGATGATAATACATAAATATGTTTTATGTATTTTACGCATATGTAGTGAATAATGTATTTTGTAAGATTACTAGATGAATAATATCTGGATATATGCAGTGCAGTGGCGGTTCGTGGGGTGAAACAAGTGAAGCGGTGATTCACCCTTATTTTCACAATTCATAGTAGCTATTTTTCAAGCTAATGCATTAATAATATAATGGTACATGAAATTATTATTTGTCATAACATTTTTAAGCATTTATTTAGAAGCAAGCACAATTAATAATAATAATAATAATAACAGGTAGGTACTAATCCTTCATATAACCGCAACTGTAAAATTATTGCGCGACGACTAAGTCGCTGAAAAAATATAAATATAAAAAAACTATAAATTTACATCTACATAATAATATGAACACACCTCAAATTATTAATAATGATGAAATAAAATACATATAGTAGGGTCACAAGAATAAATATACCAAGTTTATTCTTGTGATAGGGTTATAAAATACATACGAGTTTCTTGACTGTTCTTCCCTATGATACTAATCGAACAGTCCAGTGATCTTATAAATAAATTAAAACTGTAATTTTTGACAATGTCAAATATGTATTAAAAATAATATCGTACTAATGAACAGGCCCAAAAAGGGACGAAGCGTGAAGATATATACTGTGTTCATTTAAAAATTTACCACTGTACTTGAAAAACCGCCAAATATTTAGCCCAATTTTAAAAGCTACTGGAACTATCCAACGAGTTACATATCATTTGAACGCCATTTTTATGGCGAATACATCAGTGAATAATTTTTGTAAATTGGTTGTGATTTCACAAGATTATTTTTAAACATTAAAAAAATCAAATATTAATAGGATTAACTAGATAATAAATGTATGTTACTTTATTAAGTGTTCAAAATGTTCAGCATTTCTTATAATCCATATAATTCCATATAATAATAAAGACGGTGTTGAAATGGATTTTTTTTCATAAGTTTCTTGCCTGATATCAATACACGTAGCTGTTATACGATTTTGTAGTCTTGAAGGTTAAGTGGCGGTGTTTTGTAAACTACTGATTTGAGATGCCCCGTAGAAAAAATCCATTTAGACCGAGATCAGGAGATCTAGCAGGCCATTCTATCGGCCGACTTCTTCCTATTCACCTGTTAGGGAATATGATAATGAATAATTTTGTGGAATTTGTGTAATTTGAATAATTTTATAAAATCTCAACCAATTTCCAAAAATGATGTACTATGATGTGTAACACGTGGGGTAGTTTCATGTAAGATTTTATCTGTTTAATATAAATAGGCATTCCATTTTCACGTTATATGTGACCAAAGATACCAAAGAAATTCCCAAGGCACCTTACGAAGATACACCAAAACAAAATCCGGCAACCGTATAAACTTATTGGCAGCTATATTACTTTTTGGAATATCCGCTATACGGTAATGAATGGTATACAAATAAACAAATCCTTTTGAGACACAAATATTTCAATTATATTAATTTTATCCTGCTATTAAACACTGTGAATGGTTAATTGGCATTGACTGCGTATTAACAGGTACGCTTTTATTATTTTTAAACAATATTAAGCCTCTTCCTACGCATACCTATTACTCTGCATTTTGTTATAACGCTTTCAAAGTGAATTTTACTTTCAGTTTCATAACACATTAAGCACATTATATACTATTACATAGCCTTGGATGTTCAATAAATTATACAAATATTTTAATATGTATTTAATTTTGCATGCAGCAGCTCAGATATAAATATATATATATATATATATATATATATATATATATATATATATATATATATATATATATATATATATATATATATATATATATATATATATATATATATATATATATATATTGCAATGGTAATATTTATTTCATATATAGCCTTACGTTTAGTTGTTAATATGAACTTATATGTTATTTTATTTAATTGAGTTTGATAGTTAATATGTTTTGATTTTATATCTTCGGTAAAATTTTGTTTGAAATAGAATATGTCTTAGCTGTTTACTTACGTTGTTTATTTCTGATAGATATTGTTGTTATATATTATGAAATCAATAATCACTCAGTTATCACTGTTAATTATAGGTATTTCAAATTTTTAAGATATTTTGAAATAATAAATTCTTTTTTTATTTTAGTTTTTTATTTTAAATAGAGCATGAACAATCTAGAGTAGAGTAGAGTTTCTCTAGAGTAGAGTTCAAAATTAGATGGCCTTTAATTTCTGGTAAATGTCAATGAGAAATTAATTTTAATATTTAAAGTTATTGGTGCAAATATACGAATATACTCTGATTGTTGGAAATGGACTACCTACATACACCCTGTAAATCTCAATCAGCACTATTATCATGAAAAAGTAGATACAAAGTTAATTTTTGATTATTTTTAAAATTTATTTTCAGGAAATTATGTTTATGATGCAATAAAATATAGATCAAATAAAGCATATAGATCTATTACTTCATAGCAATCTATATCTTGGTAAAAACTCACAGTAATTCTCTTGAATCTGGATACTAATGTTACATATTTATACTACGATACACACTTTATACTACTTTTCCTCACATTATACACTTTATACCTCACATATTCGATAAAATTATAAGCGGATATCCGACGCAATTTGTGTACCTTGACGAAACATGGATTTTTGCGAAAGGAGGATTTAAAATAACGTAAGAGTATAAAAGATAAGAGTATAAAAAGTTGTGCTACTTGCTGGAACTAGACGTGGATTCATACAAAATGCTTCATTACTTTTTTTTCGAAGTCAAAGTCGACAGACTACCTTAAGAAATGGATCTCGTAAAAAAACTGATTTCAAATCTTAGCCCTTGATAATATATAGTGATGGATAATGCGTCCCACCATAGTTTTTTGAAAGCGCGACTTTCTACTGTTTTTTATGGAATCAAACAAGACTAAAAAAATTACTTTCTTGAAAAGGCATAATATTTTCGAAAGATGATCTGACCCCGAGATATGCCATACCGTCACGTTTCTGCTATAACTTTACATTTATGCATTCGGCCCTGTGTAGAGGTGATCACTGCCAGTCATCTTGGCAGGATGGCCATGTAGAGGTAATCACTGCCAGTCAACCTGGCAGGATCGCCATGTAGTGGTTGTCTACCAGTTCACCACGTAACACTTGAACAACGTTTTATTGAAACCCTGTACAGTGATGACAGCTTACAACAATTACCCAGTTACTGGAATATATATATATATATATATATATATATATATATATATATATATATATATATATATATATATATATATATATATATATATATATATATATATATATATATATGTATATATATGTATATATATATATATATATATATATATATATATATATATATATATATATATATATATATATATATATATATATATATATATATGTATATATATGTATATATATGTATATATGTATATATATATATATATATATATATATATATATATATATATATATATATATATATATATATATATATATATATATATATATATATATATATTATTAGCTTTGAAATTCTTTGCTATTCATATTTATTTTGTGAAAAGTAATCTTGGGTTTGTAGCATTTCATTACATAGAAATAAGCAACTAGACGAATAAGAAAGAAAAAACACTTACCAGTACTATATCTGGACACACATACGGAAATGAATCACTATGCATATGAAAACGAACCACTTAGAAGTTGTACAAGTTCTTTCACCTTTCTTGAGGATCTTCAGAGCAGTATACGATTTATTTCATTGATCATTCATACTTGAATTTAAATTACCAATACACCAACACTTGCAGTGACGTTTTATGACATTAGTTTTTGACGGAACTCATTCTTAGATTACACAAACCTAGTCTACTATTTATATTTGTTCTATTTGAACATATTATATATAAAAGCATTAGGCATACAGTTATCCAGAAGATGTTAAACTTTAAAATGCATAAAATCTTGTTGAACCTATTGAAAAACAACTACTTTTTCCAACTATATGCGGGAAAATATTGAATTATATATACAATAGAGTTCTGAAGCATTCAAAGAGGGAGTGATACAGAAATTGCTTGCTTAGTCAAAACTAAAATCATTTGTATCACTCCCTCTTTGAATGCTTCAGAACTCTATTGTATATATAATTCAATATTTTCCCGCATATAGTTGGAAAAAGTAGTTGTTTTTCAATAGGTTCAACAAGATTTTATGCATTTTAAAGTTTAACATCTTCTGGATAACTGTATGCCTAATGCTTTTATATATAATATGTTCAAATAGAACAAATATAAATAGTAGACTAGGTTTGTGTAATCTAAGAATGAGTTCCGTCAAAAACTAATGTCATAAAACGTCACTGCAAGTGTTGGTGTATTGGTAATTTAAATTCAAGTATGAATGATCAATGAAATAAATCGTATACTGCTCTGAAGATCCTCAAGAAAGGTGAAAGAACTTGTACAACTTCTAAGTGGTTCGTTTTCATATGCATAGTGATTCATTTCCGTATGTGTGTCCAGATATAGTACTGGTAAGTGTTTTTTCTTTCTTATTCGTCTAGTTGCTTATTTCTATGTAATGAAATGCTACAAACCCAAGATTACTTTTCACAAAATAAATATGAATAGCAAAGAATTTCAAAGCTAATAAATATATCCAGGGTGAAAATTGGATTTTTTTTCGAGAATTTTCGAAGAAACAATTAATACATACAACCAACAAATGATTTTAGTTTTGACTAAGCAAGCAATTTCTGTATCACTCCCTCTTTGAATGCTTCAGAACTCTATTGTATATATAATTCAATATTTTCCCGCATATAGTTGGAAAAAGTAGTTGTTTTTCAATAGGTTCAACAAGATTTTATTCATTTTAAAGTTTAACATCTTCTGGATAACTGTATGCCTAATGCTTTTATATATAATATGTTCAAATAGAACAAATATAAATAGTAGACTAGGTTTGTGTAATCTAAGAATGAGTTCCGTCAAAAACTAATGTCATAAAACGTCACTGCAAGTGTTGGTGTATTGGTAATTTAAATTCAAGTATGAATGATCAATGAAATAAATCGTATACTGCTCTGAAGATTCTCAAGAAAGGTGAAAGAACTTGTACAACTTCTAAGTGGTTCGTTTTCATATGCATAGTGATTCATTTCCGTATGTGTGTCCAGATATAGTACTGGTAAGTGTTTTTTCTTTCTTATTCGTCTAGTTGCTTATTTCTATGTAATGAAATGCTACAAACCCAAGATTACTTTTCACAAAATATATATATATATATATATATATATATATATATATATATATATATATATATATATATATATATATATATATATATATATATATATATATATATATATATATATATATATATATATATATATATATATATATATATATATATATATATATATATATATATATATATATATATATATATATATATATATATATATATATATATATATATATATATATATATATATATATATATATATATATATATATATATATATATATATATATATATATATATATATATATATATATATATATATATATATATATATATATATATATATATATATATATATATATATATATATATATATATATATATATATATATATATATATATATATATATATATATATATATATATATATATATATATATATATATATATATATATATATATATATATATATATATATATATATATATATATATATATATATATATATATATATATATATATATATATATATATATATATATATATATATATATATATATATATATATATATATATATATATATATATATATATATATATATATATATATATATATATATATATATATATATATATATATATATATATATATATATATATATATATATATATATATATATATATATATATATATATATATATATATATATATATATATATATATATATATATATATATATATATATATATATATATATATATATATATATATATATATATATATATATATCGCTTACCTAGGTCAGTACAATGAGTATAGGTGACCTAGTACCTAGTTATTTACAAAGCCGGCTTTGGCCCATTTATGACAGCATTTATTGAATATTGTTTATATACATGACATAGTTTACTTTAGAATAGTAACATAATAAGAAATAATATATTGAGAGTAAGCGTGGCCATTATGGCACTACACCTGTAGCGACTGCCATCTACATTCACTGAAACATTTCAATACCGTCAAATTACGCCCGCTTTATTCTGGTGCCACTTTGCTAGTAAATGACATCATTTGATGCATCGAAATCTAAACATATAGGAGGTAGGTAGCAATAAAAATAATGTTATCGTACTTGGTATTGACCACAATAGCACTTTCAGTAGCTAACAAAACCTGTTCGAAAAATACTGTATACTTAGTAACTTTGTGAAAGTACATCTTCTTGTCGTAGGTATATTAAAATGCCAAGAGAATGTTTTGCTCGAATACCTAGTGTTCTTCCGCTATTCTGGCCACCATTCTCTCTTGCCCAATTCTAATATGCGAATCAAAATCTCGATGGCAAGACTATAATTGCAATTTGCAATATGCTTTACAACTAATGCGGCAGCCTTCGAGGCGGTTTAAAATAATTGCCCCAATTTTTTCCGCGTCTACCTAATGCTCCGTTGAGTAACAGTTGATGCTCTTTAATAATTCGCAAGGCGTGCATTCTGTACAGTCTATTATTTAAACAAATTACGGCTGGCATAGTAATATTGCAATACAGATTTTTTCAGCGTTTTATGCTCTAGTTTGTACCATCAATTCGACGAAAGTTAAAATGGTCAGTCACACCTTAACGACCTGGCTTTAGCGGATCCAGTCCCATAAAAACTGCATTCGTTCGCACTATACGCAACATTTTATTGGGAAATTGGATAAAATAGTTTTTGCTTGTATTATAAACTAGACGGTCGGTTACTAAACCATGACATGGCTCGATTGAGTAGTGCGTGCGGTTGACATACACTTATCTGCCGTTCGCAATCTGATCATAATAATTATTAATAATTTTTTTTCCTATAAATCAAAATTTATTTAAAAACTCATAAATCACAATTGATCGCAGACAGTACCGGACTGGGCAGGCAGGGTAGCGGGGATTTCCCCGGGGGAATCCCCAGGTTGGCTAATAATGAAATACATTATAAAAATTGTCAATTGTTCGACCCTAAATACTTCCCTCGCAGGAAAATAGGCCAACTTTTCAGGAAGCTATTACTACGATTTCTGAATTCAAATGTCGATAAACAATATTTGTTGCAGAGTTCAGTTCTGTTTTCTTTTCTGGTTCTTTTTTTTTAGAAATCATGAAACTGAATGAGTTCGTAAGCTTATTCCCATATTTACGTTGTATACAAGTTTTTATTAACGTTATCAGGCGCAAGTAAAATTTTAAACGGTCTTTTCTAAATTAATATTTATATGAACCATATTCTCTTCATATTTTTAAAATATATTTATTTATTTTTATATCTTTTGCGTTGACGATTAAATCGTTGTATTATTCAAACTTTATTACTTTCTTACTCGTGGTAAAAAAAGAGCTTTATTTCTATTAGACTTAGGGACCCTTGTAAGCATTTCCCGGTGGGCTTCGGTGGTTCGAGTGCGAAATCTGTGTACGGAATGTAAATCGGCGCCAAACGCGCATACGGAATGTTTATAGAGTATGGAGTAAGTTTATAGAGCATGGACGCGCGTTATGCGCATATGGCGCGACTGGATTATTTTGAATTTTGCGTTTGTCGGTTTTCTTCCATCGCCATGGATGATGGAACAAATTTATCATCTCACTATAAGTACTTTGGAAAAATATAGGGCAAATTTATGAAGTGTGACTGATGCAAAACAGTGGATGGAAGAACACGTTTCTTTAACAAATACCAATTGGAGGATATTTAAGGTCAAAACACGCCACATTACATATATGCAGGTAGGTATATAATTCTGTTATGATAGCTAGTGTTATTAAGTAGTATTATGTTATTTTCTCTAAATCAAACTGCAACTTTTTACTAGTAAAACTTTATAAAGAAAAATACGCGAAAAATGAAATTCTAAGTGATTGGTTTCCATATATATGTCCAGATATACCACTGGTCTTCCTTTAATTATTCTAATATATCTTCCTTTGATTATTCATCTATGTATTTGATTATTTCCCTACGTAATGAATTGCTTCACACTAAATATTTCTTCTCACACAATAAATATGAATAGCAGAGAAATTAAATGTTAATAAATATATTCCAGGGTGAAAATAGGATTTTTTTTAGAATTATCGAAATTATAATTAATACATAAGAATCAACAAATATTTAGTTTTGAGTAAGCAAGCATTTCTGTACCACTCCCTCTTTAAATGCTTCAGAATGTATCAAAATATATCATATATAGAAAAGAAAATGATAGTATATAGTATATATTAAATAAGAATTAGGAATGTTAACTGTAGGTAGAGTAGGCATAGTGAATGTGTAAAGATACTAAGCATAAATAATCTCTATAATTAAAGTGAGAAAGTGCACGGCATACACATATAGTATAGAATAGGAGATTGCATAGACTTCATTATAAAAAGAAATCAGGAGATCAGGAAAACAACAGGGGAAACTAAGCAAGAAAATAATGATTCAAGAGGAAAAGCGGATGCCAGGGAGAAATAATAAAAGGAGATTATAGATAGAAATTTAGAAGCGGATTGCAGATAGAAATTTAGAAGCAGATTGCAGATAGAAATAAGGGGAGAAGAGGATTAAAAGAATTGTTGAGTTGCAGAGAAACCAGATAGGGTGGGCTGAAAATTAATATCAATTAGCCGGATAGGAGTAAAGTTGTGAACATAAAAGCGTAAAGAAGCAACGTTAGATAAAAATGTACCTTATCATATCATTCGAATATAAGTCATGACTATAAAATGAGATATAAAACTGTAGAACAATATTCTAAATTATTAAGTACTTCATAAAAGAACAATTTTAAATAGCTCATAGAAATGAGATTTTTACTGAAACCAATTCGGACAAAATTTCTCAAAATTCTACTGTAATAAATGTCAATAATTTTATATTAGGTTATATATAATATCTTTCCTTGTGTTGTGTATTGTATGGTTTCTCACAGCTTACTTCTAGATCCTACTTCTGAGATAATTAAATAGATATACTGATTAACTGAACATAGCTGGACCTTAAAAGGTAAGGAAAGGGTACATATAAAATTTTCATTATCATCAATTAATAAAAAATTAAATTTACCCAATCTTTTTTTTCCTCGGTTTACCTCTATTATTATAACCGCTTTATTATATTTTACCAATGCTGCTACTGTTTATGCTGTTTATTTATATTTCTGTAGTGAATTGTAATTTTTGATAATATTTATGTAAATTATTGATTGTATATCCATATTGGATTTGCTCTAGTTGCAGAAATAAATAATGAATCCATAGCAATTTCAAAAATTTGCACGAAAATTTTATTTATTTTTGTTCGTTCACTATATCATATCGTCTTTGAGTTGACTCGTAAGGAACTAGACTTGATACCATGCATCGAGTTTTGGAACATTTCCCATACTGACAAAATCAGAGACTTAGTGCGTGATGGCATTGCTGCGGAATATGAATTATTTATTGGTCTACCTTATATCGTCTTATACATTATCAATGAATGCCAGTATAGTTATAATGATAAATTATCATTAAACTATATTGGCATTCATTGATTGATGCAGAGAGAAGCTAATATAATAAAATATTTTGTGTCATAATTCACTACATAATTTCTGGTCGCAAAATGGTACCTATAAGTATGCATGTTCATTGTTCAGTTACGAAATACGTACCTATGCAATTTAAGAAGTAATATACCTACTTACCTATGCAATTTAAGAGATTGTTGCTTGCACAAGGTGCAAAATCGTTAAATTAATTTTAAACATGTTTGCTATCGAAACGGGTAAACTGACATCTAAAATACGAATCTATCTTTATTGGTAAAGTAGCCACACCCAAAGCATGGAAAAGGCCTTGACAAATTTTCAAGCTTGCTTTCGTTCAAAGCGATTCCGTTCGATATGTTAATTTCGCCGGATAAAATTGGGGCAAGTGGGGCACTGCGAGTGATATGTAAGTACTGACACTAAGAATGATTGGAAATTCTTTTTCGTTTGATAATTGGCAATTTGAATAAATATGATATAGGTACACAATGAATGATAGTAGAAATAAACCATTTCCCTATACTGCACAATATATATTTATATATATATATATATATATATATATATATATATATATATATATATATATATATATATATATATATATATATATATATATATATATATATATATATATATATATGGAGAAAGACTGTTTAAAATTATCTATAGTTTATAATTATAAAGGTGATGAAGATACTTACTTTAATTAGCTTGTATTCTTTTTTGTAGATTTTCTGCTGGATAGGCGCCAGTTCGCAATCCAGTGAAAAGTTTGAATTTATTAGTTATTTGTTGAGTATCAATTTTATAATGATACAGATGAAAAACTTTCATAGTTTTCTTACTTTAAATTTTAAATTAGAGCATGGAAGCACTTTACCTCAAGTTGAGTTCAAAATAGAATAAAATCAAATTGGTACTCTATCTTTTTCAAGATTATAATTTTAATTTTATGCTCAAGAAAATTTCTCGCTGAAGCTACTATGTGACTTATCAATATTGAATTTATTCTGGAAGAAAAGAGTGAGATATATTTGCATGTAACTAGTACATCTATTTATTAACAATATACTTTGATGTTGATTCAATACATTGACCAAAAAATAGAAAATATGCTTAATCTATCCTGAGACAACCTCTCATACCTTAGATTACTGAAAAGATGCGATATCAAATCCTTAACGAACAATGTGAGACATATATTTAGAAATAAGCAATATTGTTATCTATTATAATATTAATAATAAATTATTATAAAAAAGTGGTGGTTTGTTTGTTACCTGATTGTAAAGTTAATACTTTGTAAACAAAAACAATCACTCGCGCATTGCACTGAAGCACTATTATGTGGACAACTATTGATGGTATGCTCTTACTGCAATGGCTTCCTCGTTCGGACAACTGCAACGGAGTCCTCGCTGTGTCAACAGCCTCGATAAACAATCTTACGACGAAATCAGGAACACTACTTGTGGAATTGCTGAAACGTCTTCTTACAAATATAATAACTTGTTGATATGTTAATTTACTACTTGAAAATCCTTATCTGGATATGGCGAAAACTACTATAGAACTATCCAGTATACACCCTAGAATCTAATTACTGCTTGGATAATTACTTGAAATTCACTAATTTACTTTACATAATACCTTGGAAACACGAGTAATAATTACTATCATGCCCAAATTTCAATTATTAACTTTTCAATTATTAACTTTTAACGTGGCTACCGTTTTTAAGTGCCTTTATGAACTCTCAGCTTTATTATCTATTGTTAAGGAAGTCTCTTCAATGAAACAAACAAACACTTCCTTAGTTACTCGTATTAACTTATACATTGTAGTTAACTGTCAACCAATCACGTAATGTTATAATTTATGCTTTTTATATTTGCACTGCAGATTATGATTTAAAACACTGCACATATTAATTTCGCAATCTTTGAATAGTTATACACACTTCATTTTTACTATGGACTCATATTACCATTTTGTCTTGGTCAGTTACGCTCCACTAGTTTGATTTGCTACGAGGCTGAAAGCCTTGTCTCCCGATTTCGGAGATGCTTTATTTCATATTTATGTATAATTAACCATAATTTCATCAGAATATCATCAGTCAATAAAATATCGTCGATCAATAAAATACTACGGCTCACCAATCAAAGTGTAGCCGATTACACCCAGGGGGGATATTCTTTGTCTTTGTTTGACAGCATTGCATGTAAATTTTCTCGTGCAGCGTCTTTGTCTGTTGCCTCCGGTTTGGTTTTTTACTTCGTAGGTAGGTATTTTATTATTTTATGCGTTTCACGGATTATATTAGGGCTATTTTCTCACAGTAGTTTAAGAGCATACGATATTTTCGCAGCACATAAAAATACGAACGACTTAATATTCCTTTACACTACATTCAAATACAAAAAACACATTCAAAAACTGCACTTTATATATACTAAATTCCATGTAAACAGTGTAGTGAAGTCTACATAGGCCAAACAATGCAACTTTTTTAAAAGGACACAAATATTATGCAAATATTACCGCTACTAAAAAAATATTCTAACCAAACAGGCCTAATTAAGGATTTGACACATTCAAAAAATCCCTATACTTGTGGCGACAAAAAAGATAAAGAACATCTTTCTGCAATCTACTAATTTATTACTTTAAAAATATTAGACAAAGTAAGAAAAACACATTATCTCTATAGGTTTATTATGTATACCCGTAAATCCCTATGCAAATTATAAATTTGATTATACTTTTTGCGAATGGTGACAATCCTATTTTTTGTACAAATATATATTGAAGGTCAACTCATCGACTGATAATCAACTGTCCGTACGAATGATAGCAGAAATATTATTCTCTGGATTTAGAACAACCTACGATGACGGAAATAACTTTGAATCGCGTATTGGCAAATTGGTGATGGTGATGTACTCGAACTTCGGCTGATGTATGACTAAAAAATGTTAATGTCGGAGATGAACCTTCATTATATCGTTCCATCCGGGTTTTTGACCGTGATCATTTTGCCGCATCGCCTGTCACTTTAAAGGTACGATCCACAAATATGTTCTCGAACCGTTTATTTTTGTAATTTTACTTTTTAGTTTCTGAACAGTTTTTTTACCTACCTAGACAAACATGTATAATACCCTCAGTATCCATGTCTGTTATATTTTATGTGTTGTACTCTATACTCGTATGTATGGTGGGACAGTGATGTGTATTCAATAATAATTAACAGGCGTTTACAGGGATAATATTGGCCCTAGGCATTTTTATAGGACTGGTTTTGGCTGAATTGGATTCTAAATGCTGGTCGATCAACCATGACTTCACCATCATAAACCAGACCAGCTTATAAACGTAAGCATCATCTGAAGCCTATTACAGATATCTGTCATTCGAAACGTCGCGAACAGTAAACTACAAGACAACAGATGTCCGAAACTTGAACAGTGACCTAATAAATAATTCACTATTCTCATTAGCTGGGCATAGACACACACATTTCACGGCGGATTTGCATGTTTTGACAACGGATACATACAGATAAATAGTATATAATAGAGACATAATAAATGGTATACATTCAATCATTTTATTTTTATTACTAACATAGGTAACCTTATAACTAACTTTATTTCGTTTAGGTTTTTCGATATATTTTCATCTGCTAATGGATCTGTACGAAGTCATGTCAATCCCGTGTTCAGTTTTGTTAAACCAATCGTGTTAAGTACCATGTTCTCAGAAAGTTAGTTCAGAAAGGTTCTTTTGCATACCCTCTTTTCATTATTTGTGTCTCAAATGGTACCAGTATCCCCTTCTTGATGGTTCTTCCCCATTTGACGACCTCTTGGTTTTCGTTTATTCCATATTACTTATTATGTAAGCTCTTTTTTCTCCCCAATCCATTTTTTCCCAAAAAGTCTAGAACATAAATTTTCTCTCTTCTTCTGAAAATGCGACACAAACGTGTTTCTTTGATTTTTGACATGCGAAATATATACATCTATCTCCCATCTTTCTGCTGGACCTATTAATTCCATAGAATTTTTTTATTTCTCTGAATATCTATGTATTCCATTCCATGCATCCGTCTAAACTTGGTTTTTAACCTGCTCCGTGAGTGATAACCTGTAACGGTGTGACAGCTTATCACTTTCATAGCTGTTCTGCATCTGCTTTCCTTTTTCTTGTTCTTGTTCATCTGAACTTGTCGTGTACATTGTGCTTCATCTTCTTCATTCACGGATGCTTCTGGAGATTCAGGAATTTGCTCAGGAACATAATCTCGATCATCCTTTTCATCTTCTATAGAATTAGATTCCACCAAGACTTTGTTTTTATCAGCAAGGATCAGTTTTTTATCTTTGTCATTGTAATCTCCAGAAGTGATGTTTGTCCTGATAGAACTATTGTTGTTTGCATTGTGTGTTTCTAAATGCAGTTTCTTTAAGGCATGTTGTTCCAAATATGTTTGATTTTGGCTGGTGTTATTTGTAAATTCAATTCAATGAGTTTCTAATAAAAATGGATTGCTGAAAATATTATGAGGATCTTCACTCCGCTGCAAATTTGTTATATTAGTCTGGAACCCCAATTTTAACTGTCGGTCCAATATCAATATTTTACAGGAAAATGTCTCACAATTTTCCTATAAAATATTTCATACATGATCTTGGATTATTATTGGCAATATTCCGTTGTCATTAAATTAGTCGGGAAATTAGTCGGGAATTTGTGTAAAATTATAATCCGTAATATATTCTAAAAGCGGATTTTCTGTTACTGGTGTTAAGATACCAGTGGTATTACATTGGTAGGTATTAATAGCTCTATTAAATTCATTAGACGTACTTTCAGGAATGTTATTGACGACAATGGGTGTTTTTTGGCCATTTTCTATTTTATGCAATGCCATGGACATTTTTTTCCTATTCGAGTTAGTATCATCTAAAAAAAATTATAAATTGACCTTTTGAGCTTTCTAGACCACCCTATTCATAAATAGTTTAACTTGAGGTATTGGTCGTTTGGATCATAATATGATCATTAAATACATAATTCGCGACTAATGTTACACCTAAAATATTGGAATCATATCAGATAATAATAAAAAAATACAAGTATTTTAATTTTTCAAGACTCACTACACCTGGTTTTCTTATTTTGAGATATATTTACAGGTAGTAGTCCATCGTCGGAGGTCAAAGACGTATCAGGTGACTCATATGTTCTTCTGCTAAATTTTTGTATTATATTATTTCTGACAAAGCTATTGTACCCAAACAGAGAATGCGTATCACCAACGAAGAGGCCATGAAGAACGTTACTTTGCCGAGGAACGTGCCCAAATGAACGAATCAGGCCCAGGAGGGTGCAACTGTGGGGCCCAGGCCCTGGCTCTGGCTTACATTCGTTGTTTGCGGATCTGCGGTTTATCAAATCACCCAATCGATCCGTATGGCGTAATCACTACATTGATAGGCTATAGTCATCTCTTGCTTATCGACATATTTTTTTCTGTTTTAAATTTGTGCAATTTTTCTTTGTATAAATTACTGTTAATTATTTAAGTATACTCTAACAGAGTTTTATAATAGATATTTATGTAACAAGTTGGGAAAAGTACTGTTCTGTGTAAAGAGAAGATTTCTTACACAAAATAGTGTTTGCCAACGTGTTTCATACAAGATTTTTTCTAATTTTCACCAATTTTATATCTTATGAGAAGAAAACTGAATTTTATATGTTTAAAAACACAACAGTAGGTTGTAACGGTGTGACAGCTTATCACTTTCATAGCTTGTCAGGTCTAAGCAACCTATTATGAAATGAACTTTACAAAACCAGTTGCGTAATATTTTACTTTTCGTTATTCAACTTGTTGTGAAAAGTAAGAAGTTTCCTAACGTCAAAGAGTTTTGAAAATTTTCACTTTACATGTCAAAATTATAAAAATGAAATTTCTTTTACACTTACTACAGTCCTGACAGATTTGACAACAACGTTCGCTGGTCAGTTGGTGACGTGCAACGGTTTTTGTTTTGCCTACACTTACGGAGGAGGAGTCTGGACCTGCAAAATGGCTGGGTATGGCATGGACACATATTTTTCACGCATGCAAATCTACAGGCCAGTGAAGTTAGGTTCGGTATTAAGCAAAAAGCTCGCGACTTTAAAATTTTCAGCGAGCCTCATGCCATGCCATTCCCACGGTTATCCGTCATCTATCCCATAAACGCACGGGGCGATCGACGATCAATCCGGAATATCGGTACGAATTCCATGTGTATGTGTGTGGCCTCGATCGTAAAAATGCTCGCTACGAATAAATCCGCATATTTGCTAGTAGTCAGTAAATTCACGCGAACATATGTGTCGATCTATGGCCAGATATTCCTCCTTAAAGGTAGCCTTTCGATGGACGCGGCCGCATCTGTACCCCCTTTCCGAGAGTTGCAGCTCGGTGTGGCACGACCTTCACGATTTTGCTTCATTCAGTTGTTTTGTGACGTTTGCTATTGACGTGTATTGAGAAATGAGTTCTAAAACATTGAGATATTGCCAGTTATTAATGGAGGAAGAACAAGATGATGATGATGATGATTTTTTTCTACGTCACTTATTAGTGACTAGAAAAATAGGGGGTAATTGAGGAACTATGCAAATCTCGTATACGCGAAGGTTCATACAACATTCTGATTGAAAGGCATTTCTTAGCCAGGTTCTTAGCCACAAATTCAATCAGTTTCTCGTCGTCTTCACTTGAAAACCGAGCCATTTTTCGTCACAAAAATTTATATGTTAAGTTTTTAGGATGCGGCCACTACGGCGAACACGACCTGACTGCTCCTAGCCTAGAGCAGTTGAGTCGTATGTCGCGAACGGTTGCCATTAGAGGGGATCTATATAAATACATTAAAGGGGTACACATACGACCTGCCGCATGACCGCATTGGTCGCGTCCATCGATCGGCTACCTTTAGGTGGAACACGTTGAATCACCGTGGTTATTGGGATTAGGCATCAAATAGATGTTTGGTGTTCTTCAGAAGGTTTCTTTTTATTAATTTACACGTGCCCGTAAAGTTTTTTTTGCGAACTACATACCTACTCATTTCATACAATGATTTTCAAACTTATACCTACTTAATTCTATTCAAATAACATACACGTATAGACAAAAACATCCAACCAAATCAATAATATGTCCCTTGTCCACTTTTGTTCAACCTCCTTTCACACTCAGACTTCTTGCCCGATCGGCATTTTTTAACTGAACCTTAGTTATAGATCGCTCGTACAAAATCAATATCACGCATGATTAAACAGTGACTTAATAGTCTATTAATCGGCGGACACCTTCCAGGCATCGCCATTTATCCGGCAGATAAAAGGGCTCGTAAACGTGAGGGAACGGCGTGTCGAAGCCCGTGACACGAGCTATGGGGGCCTCAAGATGCAGGAAACACTCCTCCTGTAACAGACATGCTGGAATTAATTCATGTGCCGTGTTTATGCGCCGCAAATTTCAATTGCAGGTGTCCTTTATTTTTATATAACGTGTCATTCACCTCAATTTTTATGAAATACCATTAACCCTTTATGCCATTTGGCTTCTGCATTTCTTCATAGTTGTTTGTAACGCAACAAAATCCAGTCCGTTACAGTTGTGTAATAAAATATATTTTCCTGCCATTAATACGTATTATTTAAATAAGTTGCCCATATGCACATATAGGCATATAATAAACATCATATTGCATAGTAGGTGGCTTCAGCGACCAAACTGTTATTTGCTATCGTACCAAATAGTTGCATAACGAGCAATGTCTAAGATGCACCTCTATAACACTGGCGAACAACCACCTAAAAAAAATCCGCGTGCAGCACAGTACACGTGATAAAAGTGAATACTTCTTTACAGATTCCGAGAGAGAGAGGGGGGGGAGGCAGAGAGAGGAAAGAGATAGAGGAAGGAGAGGGAGAGAGGGAGGGGGAGAGATAGAGGGAGAAAGAGAGATGTATTGTATATATTCCAGGTAGATCGATATAATAAGATGTGTTATACAAATTTAATATTTAATTTATTTCTTCAATTTGTACATTAGCTCTTCATAGGTGTAGCGGACATTATGGCTTTATGGTAATTGAAGTGTGAAACATATGTTTTATCTCACTTGCGAGACGAAAATTTTATAAACTGTGTTGTGACGCAACCTTGAAAAATCACTCTCATGCAGCCATGTTTTATTGAAGTATTCACTTCAATAAAACAGCTAAATATAATGTGATATAATTACTTTTGCGTTTCATATATCCTATTTTTGGTGAACAGGTAAGATAATCATCCATTTGGATCAGATTAGAAAGCCCAATCCAGATATATCCAGCAGGCTATGCATAAGTAATACTGTATTTTGGTTAATTCCGATTCGGTCAACTATATTAATAAAATTGCTTTCCGCTTTAGAGCACTTGTGGGGGATCGTTGCCCAAGTCAAAGCTGCATTTGCTATCTCTGTATCTCTCTCCCCTCATATCTGTCATATGCTTTGTCTCACTTGCGAAACGAAAATTTTATAAGCTGTGCCGTGACGCGACCTTGAAAAATCACTCTCATGCGGCCAAAGCAGTATTCGCTTCAAAAATTATACTTAAATCGACCTGGTGCATCTGATTTTGGAGTTCTCCAGCCAATCCGGAATTGCAGAACTCGTCAAAATCGACAATTTCTGAAAAACATCTAATATATGGAAATTTTGCAATTTTTACTTATCGCCCTATATCTCCCTTAGTTTAACTCCGATTAAATTGCAATGTTTACAAGAGCCAATTTAGATCATTAGAGACTAGACATTAGACATTACAGAAATGCAAAACATTTTTTTAAGTTGGTGAAACGAAAGTTAAAAATGCAGCAACAAATACTCGATCAAGAAAACTTTTTAGAGATAGATGTATATAGTGTCTCTTCAAAAACAAAAAAGTTTTCTCGATCGAGTATTTGTTGCTGCATTTTTAACAAATATCGTGTCAACAACTTGGGTGACATGTACAATTTTTTGCATTGTCATGCCAATCATTATAATAAAGAGTCTAAATTGGCTCTTCTAAAAATTTCAATTTAATCGGACTTAAAGTAAGGAAGATATAGGGTGTTAACAAAAATTTTAAGAAATTATAAATTTGAGATGTCTCGGAAAATGACCATTTGGACCAGTTTTGCAATTCCGAATTGCCTGGCGAACTCCAAAATCGGATCCCCCAGGTCGATTTACATAAGAATAGCTTTTTTAGGTGGTTGTTCGCGAATGTTATAAAGGATGAATTTTAGACATCTTATATAGTCTTATATGTTAGATAGCGGTTATTTGAATTTTCAGCTCGCGAAATCTGTCGCGAGATTTTGGTATTATTTAACCGTGCAAGGTGTATTTTTATTGGTTTTTCTTAACCCGCCATAGGACGCATTAGCATCTTGTTACTTGTAGAACATTGAGGGTAAATTCGATTTTATTAACTAAATTGAATAAAAGTAAATTCGAAATTGCTCTAGTGTATTTTTTGTTAAAATATAATGCTTTCCAATTTCTCATATACAGTGGCGTACCGATAACTTTTCGTGTGAACCATGCGAGTATGATTTATTTTACTTATGGAGCTATAATTAAATATAAATCAAATATAATCTATCAAATATCATAGACCTTTGATTATTAATTTTCGTAGTTTTTGTATCCATTTAGATAAATATTATGTAACCTGATAGTAGGATGGACATTTACTTAATTTCTTTTTGATCATAATGTTGTTAATCATATGAATTGTATTCCTAATTAATTCATTGACTAATTGATAAATCAATTCAATTATAAATATGGTATCTTAATTAAGTGATCAGAATATTTTAGTTGCATTATTATTCACTGTACTATCAGTGCATTTTTTTTATAATTTTTACTGTCAAAATTAAACATTAAAATGTATTCAATCATTGCAATTTTTGGTAATTTTACGTTGTAAATTCATTTTCAAATATTACATCTTCATAAAAGTTATAAATAATAAAATTGACACTTCTTATAATATTAATATAAGACTACAAAATTTTATTTATCAGTCATTTTGCAAAATTATATTATTGGCAGTCTGTACCGTCATGCCATTTATCTTCACTTGATCTGATCCTTTATGAAATTGTCATGTAACCAACTCGAGCCCCTAGAAGATCTTTCTAGACCATTTCGTAGACCTATAGATCTATTTATAGTGTGGAGAACCCAGGCCAGAAGCTCTTCAGATCAGATCAAGCATTTATTTGTGAATCATTTTTCAAAATACCATTTTAAAAAATTTTTTTATAAATTTTATCGTCAGAGGGCAGTTATATAATTATATTGAATATTATTTCTAACTGCTAATTTCCATAGTAATATATGTTATAATTGTTTTTAAAATTTTAAACTCTTTATTTATCCCTCCTAGTACTCACTAATAATTTTGTTAAAATTACCTGGCTCTCTCTGTAACAGTAAATCGAACAAAAGTTTCACTATAGGTTCTACAAGCAAGTTTACCTGAATAGTTGCTGCTACTTCTGCTCCAAATCCTCCAGTTAAAGGTGCTTCATGAGACACAAGTACCCGTTTGGTTTTCTTGACTGACTAAAAGAGGAGCAAACGATCAAGTTCACGATACAGTTAATGATAGATGATGCTGCAGATATGATACATTTTGATATCGAACCGTTGAATTTTTCAAGGGTCTGTAGGAACGCTGTTGTTTTTCGATATCGAATAATACTAAATAGCGCACAATTATCTTAGACGCAATTAGACATCATAAAGTATACATCGTAAAGTAGGTACAATCCGCGAAAGAAGTGCAGTCAATATTTGCAGTCAATATTTATTTTAATAGGCAGCTTTCTATATGTGATAGGATGCAGGTAGCATGTGGGAAAATTGAAAGATGGTGTAGTGAAAAGGGTATATCAGTACCTAGGTCTGACCTTAGATAGTAAGTTGACCTGTGGACCATAGGGCCATAAAGGCGCGACGGTGATAAGACCGAGGCTCCAATATGATGCCTTGGTCTGGTGGCCAAGCGTTGGCCGTGTAACGGTGTCCAAGAAACTGACCAAAGGACCCAAAGACTTGCTTGCATAGGAGTTACAGGAGCAATGTGGGCTGCCAAGCCTATCCACATGGATAATGAGGGAGGCCAGCTGGCGGGCGGAATGGCGAGATAGCGCAAAGGGAAATACCTATATCTGCCATCAGAGTAACTCAGGCAAAATCCCACCTTAGGTTGAAAAGGTATCATATATACTTCCAAAGAGGAAGGAATGGCAGCGGGATCAGTTCAGATTCCCTATGACTCCGTAGTCTGCTACACAGATGGATTTCGTGTGACTGACAGGTTTTCAGGGGCAGGAATTTACGGGGATGGCAGGAACGTACAGCAAACTTTTGCACTGGACTCTTATGGGGCAGTCTTTCAGGCTGAAATCTTTGATATCCTAATGGCAGCAAATAAGGAAGAACTAAGGAATTGTAGGGAGCAAAACATTAGTTTCTGCTGACAGTCAGGCGGACCTAAAGGCTTTAGCATCTCTACGGACCAGATCCGCTCTTGTTCAAGAGTGTGGAGATACCTTGGAGGCGCTGACCGGAGACAGATATATGAAATTGGTATGGATACCAGGCCATATTGGGGTTCCACGGAACGAAAGGGCCGACGAATTAGCCCGACTCGGTTCCCAGAGACCAGAAACGATTCTAGGATTACACGAAGGCAAGATTTGGCATGTGATTGTGCTCATGAGACACTAAGGAAACATTGGAGAAGGAGTGGGGGCTGTGACAAGCTCGTAACTAGTAAGTCGTACGCTCGTACCTTATAGTAGAGCCAAGTAGGACCAAGACATAATGCCTTAAACTTTTTCCTAAGCAGTTCATAAGCAATCATAATCAAGAATAGATACATATTTTTCCCTCGAGGCTTTTATATAGTATTCAAGATCCGAAGGACAAGTTTATCAAAAAGTTAAGCAGGTATATTTAAATTAATGTTATTTTGGAGGGAAAATAAATATGTAGGTACTATCTAAAATCGATGCTAGACCAATCCATTTTTCTATATAGCTAATTGGGTCCATAAATTATAAAACCATTCCATTCTAGTTGACCATATTAGTTAGGTTAGGATCTCAAATTGGTGGGGGTTCTCCTATTTTAAAAATTAATGTATTGTTCCCATAAGGGGACTCAAGTTTAAGAGCGTCTGTAGACGTGATAGAGAGTTTGTGAAATAAGCTGAATAAATAAATTTCTTGATATTTTAGTTGACTGAGAGACTGTTCAAAAGTTAATTAAACATTATTAAAATAAAAATATTACGAATTTTTGAAGGAGATGTATGTATAAAAAACGTATGTTGTTGCGTGATACAATGGTTCAGAGTGGAAGGGGTTTGACGGGGTCCTTGAATTTTGCGATGTTGTCAGAAGGTAAGTTATGACAGTTATTATACAGGATTGTAAAATTTAGATAAAAATATATTTTAATAAAAATGAAATCTCTATCATTAAAATAATGAAAAAATTAAAACCTGAGAGGTAATATAAGGTTTTGGATAAACTTATTGAATAACAGTTCCTTGCATAATAAATTTAAACTCCTTGTGTTAATTTAAAAACTGGCAATATTTGTGGCAACACCACTGAATTTGTATTTATATTCGTTAGGTAGGTAACTTCTAATTTCGAATATCATTTTATTTTGCTCTACCTATTTCACGTTTGGCAGTTTTAATTATTTAATTAAGAACTTATCTATTTTTTTCTGATTGAAAATAATTGATTTTGAGTGTTGGTTAGAAAATGGGTGAAAATAGAGTACCTACCTAATCATAAGTGGAACCATAAGTGATTTTTTCCTAGACGATTTAAGATGTTTTAAACGTTGCCAGAATATGTAGCCTAAGCTCTGGTCAATTAAAATCATTTCCGTTTGATGACTACTTAAATTTATTAAAAGCACATTATTCAGTATCAGGATCAACTGATGTTTTTCTTGGTTGCCCCGACCTAAACAGAGTATGCATACCTAAGGAATGAGTGCAGAAAATCTATTCGATCGAAGGTATAATGCACAATATAATTGTTTTTCCGAGCCTTTTCCATTAGTATCATCAAGTTTGCTGTGCGGTATCTGTTTAGGAAGTTAATGAAAAACCTTTCATTCACCATGCAACCTTCCAACAAAAATGTACATTTTATAAAAGTGTACATAGTTGGTATATTATTACATTATTAATATAAAAAAATCATTGACGAAAGTAGAAATACACAAATAAATAAATAAACAACCCACCGACAATCTCATAACATTACCCTTAACCTTACTTTTTTACAGCTCAGTTGGCCAGCTGGTCTGGCGCCCGGCCCTTGCGTAAGAAATAAAATAAAACTAATACGCAACGTACGTCCATGGAAAAATAGACATTTTAATTTAAAATCATTTGTATTGTTATGTTTACAGTTTATTGTCATGTTTTACAGTTCAGAGCCTGAACAACTTCTTAGGGTTAATATTTCGAATGAAAATAAAAATAAAAGAAAATAAAAATAATAAGTTGTACATAGTATTATGTCGTGTAATTGCTTTCGGCCGAAATGCTTTTCTTAGAAGCTGTAACGATAGAATCTTTATATAGAGTTCCTTTAAACGTGATAGTGACTCATACCCGCTGTCTTCAACTTCCGTAGTTAAAACAAAGCAGTAGTCTCCGTCTTGGTCATTGAAACGCTCCCTGAGGCACTATCACGTTTAAATGAATTCTAGTATAGTACACTTCAAAAGTGCAGCAGAAATGTTTTTACACTTCCCGGACAATCCAGCGGTGCATGAATATTTAAAGATCAGTTTGCCAGTAATTTCATGGGAGCTCCTCAGAAATGCACTGATGTGAAAACGAAAAGCAAATATATCTAAACCTGTTTGTTCACCAGTTGTGGTATTACAATTGTACAAAATTAAATGTTTCACGTTTATCATGTCTTCAGCCTTCACTCACGCTTCACACATGGAGGTACTATTTGGAGTAGTATAATTAATAGTTATAAATGAAATCAAATAACAGTTTTCACAAATGGCTGTTCAAATAATATGTTAAAAGAACACAAAAGTGCATAAAACGAATTAATGAACTCATTTATTTTGTATGAATCTGTATAAACAAAACAACAATAAGCTGATTCTTCCTCGTCTGATCGCAGCGCCGCCAAATGTGCCGTGGTAGTTTTATTTCCCAATTGGTTTTCCATATTACATAGATTAAATAGTACCGGAAGCTGCTAATAATTAGAAGCGATTATACAAATACATTCAGTTATGTTATACGCAACTGATATTAATCGTTACAATTTGATTGCGTGAAATCCCTACATTATAATTATCACCCACGTTAAAACAATATGTAATGAATTTCCGACCCTTCGGTCTTTATTAATGGGAAAGTATTAAATTCAGTGACCTATATTTCCGGACATTAAACGGAATTTATGTACCAACCCAAATCAAAGGCGCGAAACAAAGACTGTGCCATTCAGATACTCGGTCTCTGAATAACAATGAAGCCCTAATAGAGTGTTGCCCTTGGAATGGAAAATTAATACTAAATTAATTAACATTGTTTCAGTGAGCAAACAGGGTTAACTCGGTATCATGAAATTTATTAAAGCATATGAAGGGGTGCTAAGCAATTAGTCTAATACATACATACTCGTACATATGTATTTACTTATGTATGTCTATAAAATTAATAAATATATCTTACACTAGCATCTATGCATTACGCTACGTTAGATGTGAAGCTATGACATTAGGGAAGATATAATATGTACAATAGAGCATAAAGGACAAAGTAGGTATAGTCCAGTCGTCCAGCCGATCTGTGAATCAATCTCCATCGAATTATACAATTTAGGGGCTAGTGGTATTTGTTAAAGAGGTGTATTCTGAGAAGAATTCCGGATTTGAGGGGTTCCCCGTGTGTCGGTGGCAAAAAAACCGCGTTTAATTTGAAATCACGAGAACGGTGCATTTTACGCAAAAACTGTGGAAACCTTTTCTCTTGTAAATTAAAAGACTTAACTTTATGAGGTGAAAACTTCTTTAGGCGCGCTCTGAACTTTTTATTTTTCTGGGTGTTGAATGAGAGTGGGACGTCACGCGTCATGCGTCACGCTCGGCTGTAACGCTCCTTCGGGTAAAGTCGGCCTGAGTGAAAACTTCTTCAAGCGCGCTCTGCACTTTTATTTTTGTGGGTGTTGAATGAGACTGGGCCGTCACACGTCACGCTCGGCTATGTAACGCTCCTGCGGGTAAAGTCGGGTAAAGCGCGCTTTTAGAGCATTTCAAAGACCCTTATTGTGGTAGAAACAGTGTATACAACCTCCTTCACCAGTGCGGTATCGAGTACACGCCCAAAACTCCGGAAAATCCGTAAAAAAAATCGAAATCGAGTCAAAAGAAGTCAAACCGCCCCCAATCATTGTTCATGGGGCCTTCGACAACCACAAGCGGATGACCGAATAGTTAAAAATCAACCTGAAATGCAAATTCCACTGGAAACAAGCAATCAATACGACCATTTTATATACTGAAACGTTAGAAGACTGGCACACATCCATGGAAACTTTTAAGCAAGGCAATCTAGCATATTATACATTCACCCCCAAAAGAAATAAGACCCACGCATTCGTCCTGCGAGGACTCCATCAAGGTGGTAGAAGTACTGAAGATATTAAAACCGAATTGGAACAAGACTACCAGTTGAAGATAACAGCAGTATACAAGATTAGCGGTACAAAATACTACAGTTATATGGTAGTAACAGACAATTATCTACAAAAAACAGTGAAGATCATCGAGTACGAGCCGAGATGCCTGAAGTGCAACAAGAACCACCTCACAAAGGATTGTGACAGGAAGGACAATATATCAGGAGGTTCCGTTTGGTCGGGTTACCATCCAATTGTTTTCCTCTCTGTATCGAATTGAATTGAATTGGATTGAATCGAATTGACTGCCGAAGTGATAGTCCGTCGCAGTACTTATTAACTATGAGTAGGTATTTTGGAGCGACATACAGTGGGGCCGCATCTAGCGCCGGTTGCCTGAAGCATCTATGTCACGGGCGTGTATGGTCAACGTGTATTAACGGGTGCTGTGTATTGCGGGTTGTGGTAATACAGGCGGGCGGTTACAGTAGATATATATTTTAAAATTCGAAAATTAGAAGTTTTCACTTCTATTGTGTGGTATAAGCACACATCCAAATTTTTTATTCCTAATTTTTTTTCTACCGTCAATATTTTCCCAGTTACTTTGTTCGAAATGCACAAACTTACCTATTTTCGTATTTCTTTCGCCTATATCTCCCTATCCGTTCACTTTAATTGAATTTCATCTATGATCAAACTTATATATCATTTAATTATCTACATTTTGTTTAGACGTTTCTCTCTACTAGCAATACTTTGGTAGTTATTGCTTAGTTTACCGGTCGAACTCCGCGCCATCAACGCAATATGACGCCATTAAGTGTGTATTCAGTAATAAAGTATCCGATGATTATTTCTTATTCAACTTACCTGCCAAAAAAGGTAAACCGACTAAATAACTCGGATCTTTTATTCACAATTGTTTAAATATGTTATTATTTTTGGCATTAAATGATTTTGGTATTTCTTATTTCATTCAACCAAATAATAATCTAATTAATGGTCAGAAAAGGAAGGAAACACACACGTTTATAAATAAGAAAAACGTTTACTATAATTTAAGAGGCATCTCTGGGATCGTATTCATCTTCGTCGATGGTATTAATAATATTGGTATATTAGAACAAGAATTTTCGTTACATGAATATAAATAACTGAGCAGCATAAGTCAGCTTTTCTGCACCCACAAGCTTTTCCACAACTCTTTTTGCATTTGCAAGAAATTTATCTGAGTAAATCGTCCGTTGCTGGATTTATTGTCATTCTGATCGACTAATCCACGAAAGGTACATTGCCAGCCCCACTCTTCTGGTTCCAGATAATTTGCACGACAATATTGAATTCGATAGTACCACCGCAAGGAATGAAAATACTCAGCATTTGAATTGCTGTGGGCACACCGTATTTACCGTAATTCGCAAGAGAAAAGGTATCCATAATTTTTTGTGTAACATACACCGTTCTCGAGATATCAAATTAAACCCGTTTTTGGGATAGTGGCGTCACCGACACTCGGGGGAAACCCCTCAAATATGGAATTATGCTCAGAATACCCTCCAAATATTGCAAGGCCCCAAATTGCATAATTTAATGTAGATTTCCCTTTTTTGCGATATTTTGACTGGGCTATAACTGAAAACCCATGCACAACTACATAGCTCATCCAATATGAAAATGCATACTTGGACATGAATAACATCTAACTTGAAGTGAGTTAATTCAAGAGATCATAATATTATTATTGGAGGAACATCTGAAATACATCTGAAACATACCTGTACCCATTATACCTACATGAAATTATCGTGGAGTCGGATATACTGACCACTGACCTGACCTGGTGCTATTGGGAGTCAATGATATATGTTTTTCATAAGAATAAGAAGTTTGCATGGCTGTTCATGGGCAAATTGTGCTTTCTATATATTCTGCCGAGCAATATTATTTTATGACCCAGTATTATCCAACTATCTCAAATCGATTACCAATGCAGTCAGAACAAATTTTAAATAAATTTAAACGCAAATAGCGTAGATGATTCACAAGTAAAACTAAAATATTACAAAATATATCGAATAATTTTCAATAAAATCAAGTTTTTACGAACTTATATCCTCCAACTTATCATGTACCTACGAGAAAATAAAGTGTGACTAAGACTAATACCATATTAATGAAATGAATAATAGTCAGCCTAACAAAATATCAAGTACGTACCATCAATAATAACATAATTGAAGGCGATTCATTAAATCATGAACTAATCATAGAGCGACTGACAAATTACCTTACATACGGTGTCCATGTCCCAGGGTAAAATCGAGACAAGGTCTATCACTTCACAAGATACTTTTAATTTGCTCTGAGCTAATTGCGCTACTTCTTTTAGCACGTGAACTTGGGTTCCCCATCCTATAAGCGTTACATCATCGCCTGAAAAAAATTAAACAGTTTTAGCTGTCAGAAATCCCATATATATTATATTAACTGTATTTCTCTATTTGATAAGGCCATTAAAATAATGAAGTAGTAATTAAATAGCAGTTGATGTTGATATATATATTAAAAACTATTAGTGAACATTCAGTTTTATGAAATCAGAGGTGCTCTCAATCCGTTTCGTGTAAAAATATTATTTTGAATAGATTTTTTTCTTGTTATTATTAATCACTTGATATTGTAATTATGAATTTGAAAAACTAAAAGACCTACTTATATAAAAAAATAAAACGCAGTTGTGTTTCGATTTTTTGTTCGTTTGACCATGAAGGTCTTGTCGTTTTAAACGGGTTATCTTGCATGGGTTATCTTGTCAAAAATTACAGTCTCATTTTTTTTTGTTTTCGAATGAATGCTATTCTTTAAAAAAGTTTTTGTTTGCCTAAAAATAGTGATGGCTTTGACAAAAATTGTGTTGTATATGAAGGGTGGTTAAGAATTATATAATCTTAAAATTTGGTAACAGTAAACTTTTTTATCACCCCGTATAAAAACGTTTTTTATACGTGGTGATCAAAAAGTACAAACTTTACTCTAACCGAATTTTAAGATTTTGAAATTTTTTACCACCCCGTATAATAAGCATAATTTTTGTCAAACGTACAAACTTTACTCTTACCGAATTTTAAGATTTTGAAATTGTTGACCACCCCGTATAATAAACATAATTTTTGACATTACTTGAGGCAAGCAAAAACTTTTATAAATAATAGCGTTTTCCCGAAAACTAAACATTTTTTGAGGTTTTGTAATTTGTGACCACCCCGTATAAGAAATATGATTTTTGTCGAAGAGTAAAAACATAATTGTGGCAAAATCATCATTAGTTTTTTATACGTGGTGATCAAAAGTACAAACTTTACTCTTACCGAATTTTAAGATCTTGTAATTTTTGACCACCCCGTATAATAAACATATTTTTTGTCGCCATTACTTTAGGCAAGCAAAAACTTTTATAAATAATAGCGTTTCTCCGAAAACTAAAAATTTTTTGAGATTTTGTAATTTGTGACCACCCCGTATAAAAAATATGATTTTTTTCGACGTCATTACCATTTTTTGGGCAAGTAAGTACTTTAATAAATAATAACATTTTCTTTGTGTAATTTTTGACCACCCCGTATAATAAACATACTTAATTTTTGTCGATATTACTTTAGGCAAACAAAAACTTTTATAATGGCGTTTTCCCGAAAACTAGACATTTTTCAGATTTTGTAATTTGTGACCACCCCGTATAAAAATATGATTTTTTTCGACGTCATTACCATTTTGTGGGCAAGTAAGTACTTTTATAAATAATAACATTTTCTTTGTGTAATTTTTGACCACCCCGTATAATAAACATACTTAATTTTTGTCGATATTACTTTAGGCAAACAAAAACTTTTATAATGGCGTTTTCCCGGAAACTAGACATTTTTTCAGATTTTGTAATTTGTTACCACCCCGTACAAAAAATGTTATTTTTGTCGACGTCATTACTATTTTTTGGGCAACTTTTCTCGACAATTTAAAATTTTTACTTATTTCACTTATTGTAAACCACATCCGCGGACATACCATATATAAACATCTTACCACAACTTTTAAAAGTGTAACGTAATAAATGCAACTTATTTATACAATAGAAGAGAACAAATATTTATGGAAAATATGAAACTTGACATAGGAGACATGCTAAATTTACCAATAATATGCAGGCAAATCTTCTCTAAATGAATCAGTTGTCACAAATACTGGGACGTTTGTTTATTCAACGTGTTAGAATTATAAACACGCTCGAATCTTACGATTTCGTGACGGTGGAATACTCGAACTAGGCTCCCTATAAGTGTTTTCAACACTAAAAATAAAATCAATTTCAATATTACCTTCTTGAATAACATCCGCTTTACCAATAGGCAATACGTAATCCTCAACTGGTACTTCTTCCACAGCCGCACGATATAACGCTTTGGGTTCAAACACTATGCAAGGATCTGGATCTCTAATGCAGCCGAGCAGTAAACCTTTAGCTTTTATCGGTCCTCTGGGAATTACGATCTAAAATAATGAGTAATAAAACACAAGAGATATTTCTCATCATTTTGTTTATCGTTACCTTAAGACCTGGTGTATGAGCGAAATAGGCCTCCGGACTTTGGGAGTGATACAAAGCCCCATGCCCTACTGCTCCGCAGGGGGCCCTTACTGTTAACTTGCCACAGTCGAACTCACCCCCACTCCGGTATCTGTACTTAGCTGCTTCATTTACTAACTTACAAAATATTCCTATATTAGAACTATCAAAATAAATCCTAAATATAAAGATATTCATACAAAATATTGTCAACACATGGATCTGATGTATAAACCCAATTATACACATACAGAATTAATCGCGAGATAGGCAATCTCAAGTACACTACAGTGAATTGCGTGCTGTCTAATGATAGTTGCGATTTACTAACATGTTACATACCTACATTATAATATAATTTTCTCTGTTACTTTATATAATATCATTCGTTTAGTGTATTGCACCTATTTCAGGCAAATTTATTGTTGTAGGTACGTCCAAAAAAAAAATAGAACAATTTGTCCTTATCAGAATATGGCAAGGGAAGAGAATGTTATTTCTCTTTTCTACGAAAAATTGGTGGTAGGTATTTCAAATATCTGTGATTCACTTTGCTGAGTTCTGAAAATATTTTGCGTTACTATAAACGGCAATATTTTTTAAAATATTTAAATATATTAAATATATTATGAAAAATAATACAAAAGGTAATGTTTTCATAAAAAAAAATGTTTCCATTATGAATAAATCACTTAATAAATATAACCCAATTACACTACAGCGGTATTTTGAAAACCACTACTTGCTGGCATGTTATTCGGATCCATTGACGTCAATGCCGCAAAAAAAAAATTGCTAAGTAAAAAGCGAACCTGATCGAAAGCCGGGAAAATGTAATCCGCAAACTGAATTTCCGCGATGGCAGTGGACCCCATCACTGCAGCTCCGATGCCAAATCCTACGATTCCCTGCTCACATAAAGGCGTGTTAAATACCCTGGATTTTCCGTATTTCTTCTGTAGGTCTAACGTGCACCTAAATACTCCACCGAATCCTACGTCTTCTCCAAAAATTAGAGCGCTCTCGTCTGATCCTAGAGCTAAATCTAATGCGTTATTTATGGCTTGAAACATGTTCATCTTGGCTTTTTCACCTGAAAAGGTAAGTAAGTAGTGAGTTTAGAAACGCTTCGAAAAGCAATGTAATGTTTAATAATGCTGAAGCATGATTTAACTTCTCAAGCAATACCTACTTTCACTATTAAAATTACATACAATATTTCATCTATAGTAAGGACGATTTAACAATAATAACAGTATAGAGTCTGCTATCATTAGTGAGACACGATATATCTCCTTATTCATTTCAATTAAATATATATTTTCAATTCGGATACGCCTCTTTTAAACACTGCGCAACGTTATTGAGAATTTAAATAATAATAATAAATAACAACAAAATAAATAACAAAATAACGTTTAACATGTTACACTAAGTTCGTGGCTCAAAATCTCTATTCTTATTTACTTGTCATGCTGTAGGTAAACTATAGGTAGTTCTAGAGAAACTAGAGAGTTCTAGAGTAGTTCTAAAGATCTACTAGAGAACTAATGTATTATCTAATATACAGGGTGTCCCGTAATAACGTGTGCAACGGAAGACTACAGATTCCTGGACTCAAAATAGATAGAATAAGACTAATTCACTCAAAGTTTATAAAATAAAATTTAATTTTGTAAATAACTGGAATAGATATAAATCGATTTTGATTATTTTTGGGGAGTAGACTTTTGCTCTCTATTGACACATTTTGGTGATATACTGTGTATTTTTTTAAACTTATAACTCCTAGAAAATTGATGTAAGGAGATAATATCCGTTCATAACTTTTTTTCCTTTGGTGCAATAATGGCAACTATTTTTTATTTGATAGGTGATACCATTTGAAAGTTTTTAGGTATCTTATAGAATTTTTATTAAATTAGCGGTTTAGGCACAAAAAAATATTTTCTAAATGTCCAACATTTATCTTGCCACCATCAGTCTCTAAATGTTCGAGAATGTTTGGTGGTTGGGCATCTGCCTATTCGGGAAACGCTCACCTTACACCTCACACTTTGTCGGCAGTTTCCTTCACAGAAACTCAACACCATTATCATGTCAGTTAGTTCTGAATTTGTATACTCCATGATTAATCAACGACAATTAATAAAAAATATTCCCTCGGCGACATAAAATTCAAATTTTAACTTGACAGCAGTGACATTTTTATGCATCGCCAACCTACAAAATCAGTGCCTAGCACTTCGTTAAATATTGTAGTGGTGGCAAGATGATGATGGACATGTAAAAAATATTTTTTGTACCTAAACCGCTAATTTAATAAAAATTTTATAAGAGACCTAAAAGCTTTCAAATGGTATCACCTATCAAATAAAAAATAGATGTCATTATTGCACCAAAGGAAAAAAGTTATGAACGGATATTATCGCCGTATATCAATTTTCTAGGAGTTATAAGTATTAAGAAACACTCGGTATATCACCAAAATGTGTCGATGGGGAGCAAAAGTCCACACCCCAAAAATAATCAAAATCGATTAATCCCTATTCCAGTTATTTACAAAATTAAATTTTGTTTTACAAACTTTGAAGCCATCTAGCGGCCAAACGAAGCGATTTAGGATACCGGTGAATTAGTCTTATTCTATCTATTTTGAGTCCAGGAATCTGTAGTCTTCCGTTGTACACGTTATTACGGGACACCCTGTATTATCGAGTATTCGGAATAGAATATAAGCGACATGCACTTAGCGGAGAAATTAAGAACTAATTTATTATGGCTCTCAATTTGGCTTCTTATGTGTTTATATGGGATTTGTCGTATTTTTGAGTCAAAATTATTTGGTTATTGGGAATAACATCAACTTTTTAATAGTAATAACAATATTTATAGACATTTTTCTATATACCTCTGAAGTTTCGGGTAAATATATCATTGGGAACATTATAAAGTGCGTTACAAAAGATTATATATTTTTAGGTAATCTAACCTCACTTTCAGTATGTGTTTTAGTATTTATAATATATTTAGTAGTTCAATAATAATGAAAAAAGATACTTACCTACTTATATGCTTATTAAAACTTGATAATTAATTTAAATACCTAAAATAATAACTAACAACGAAGGAAACGATTATCTAAAAAACATCGAATCTTTTATTACGCATTTTACAATAATCGCATGATATATTTACTCAGAAATGTGTCGAAATGTATATGAATGCTACAAAAGCTCTTAAAACGTTTATATTATTTAAAATAGCCAAACAATATCTCCTCAAAAACAGGAAAAATCCCATATGAACACATAGGAAGCCAAACTCATAAAAATAGGCTAAACTGACAGGCATACTAAATTACATACTTTGATAATTCACCACTGGCGCGGTATCTTATTTTCTATTGGCAATAGGACTGTACAAATTAAGCGATTATTGTAACCAATGCTATCTTGCAACTAGATCTCCATCTATTTGAAGTTACTTGAACTAATATATTCTTAACAATGAATTTATAAAATGGTAGTGATATTGGCTAAATTTTTGTTTGTCAGGTAGGTAATTTTCAGTTGTGGATGATTTGAGCTTTTATTACTATTCTACAAAGTCTGATATTTTGAGAATTGATTTTTGGTCATGCTGCCTAGGAAATCAGTAATTTTGAATATGATCTGCGAGAAAAAATTGTCGAAAGATGTATCTGCATGTATGTAAAGCTATTTTTTTGTATTTATAGACGCCAATCTTTCTTTCAAACTTCTTCAATTCCCTCCCAAGACCATTATCTTTCCATACAGGTATTAAGATTTTTGCCCAAAGTTTACAGTGATCCCCCACTTAAGTTAGATAAGTACTTATATAAAATTTAAAAGTTAAGTTTTAACTGATCCTCCTGCTCAATTCGCAATAATAATTTTGTCTGTTTAGTGTTTGAATGATATAGATATAATTATATGTATATTATGCTTCTATCAACAAACTTAATCTGGAAAATAAATATTATTTACCATTTTATAAACAAATTGTATGACGAAAATACCAGTTTCCCAACAATAACGCTTATCTATTAACTAATAAATAATATTATCAATTAAATTATTATAAAATGTATTAAATATGAAATATGCTATGTATTCTTCGTTATGAAGTAATTCAAGATCACAGAGCAACGTCACATACATTTATGGAAATTTTATTAATACATCTAATATGTTTTATTACTTATATTTTTAATCCGATTTTCACAATTCTTACATCGGCTTGTAGGCAAATGTTTGGCCTTTACTCTCAGTTATTACTCAGTTAAACGATAGCAGGCAGCAAAAGATGATTTAAAAAACAAAATGTCACCAATGAGTCCGAAATTTCAGCAAAGAATGTTTAATCCTAATATTCCAAGACAATTATTCCACGGGGTGTTTCAAAGTTATGGTCAATAAGCCGCAATTTGATGTAGGTACCCCGGTAAAACATTAAAAGGTTAAGCTTTAAGATTAAATTCGACAGTAACTAAGAGTAAATGCCAAATAATTGGCTACAAACTGATTGGAAATCGGATTATAAATATAAATGTTATAAAACATCACGTCAAAAATTTAGGGGCGGCGAAATTTTTTGCCGGGGAGTGTATTTTTGTGTAGATTTTAAACACACTCAGTTCCACATTCAGTTCCAAAAACAGTGACGCGCCCAATTTTTAGGGAGAAAAGGCGAAAAAAAGACGAAAATAGGTACCTAAGTTTGTACATTTCGAACGAAAGAAAAGTTCCGAATAAAAAAGTGAAATCTTTTAATTTACAAGAGAAAGGGTTTCAATAGTTTTCGTGTAAAATTCAGCGTTCTCGAGATATCAAATTAAACGAATTTTTTTGCGACAGTGGCGCCATCGATACTCGGGGAACGCCTCAAAACTGGAATTGTGCTCAGAATACACCCCATACATAAAATAATACTAGCCCCCTATAATAATACTATAAATTGTATAATTTAATGTAGATTGATTCATCTGTTGTCTGGACTAACAGGACTGGACACAGGACACAGGGTGTTCCAAGAAAATGATAATAACATAGTGTTAAAGAAATTATTTTTTACATTTTAACATGATAGGCAGTGAGTACAATATACACACACAAAATAACATCGGCTTTTTTAATCGGTTTAGCAATATGAGTTCAGAACCTCGAACCAAAAAAAATTTAGTGAGACTTGTTTTGAAGCTGAGTGTATATTGTAGATATATTTAAATTTATCTAATATCAAATACTTTCCCAATATAAGAAACGTTGCAGCAGTATTTATATTTAAATTTAATAATTTGCTTTAATAAAATTATTATAAATCCAGCATGCATATCAAATTAAAAAGTGAATCTTAGACAATGATTAATAATAATTTGTTGAATCATCGTTCACTTACCTTTTGCATTTGTATTTTCCGGCGTGTACACGAAATGATTCCGTTTTAAATTCAAACAATTTAACACTCTAACTTCACTATTCACTAATCGCAAGCACGATGCACTCACTTTGTTCAATGCCATTCTGGCAGTCAAATAGGATCCCTTTAATAATCAAGTGCACTAATCGATTACATTTATCCAGTCAAAGAAATAAAGCCGCCATCAATGGCCTGACGAAACGAAGCATGGAAACGAATCAGCCGCAGTTTTTTTGACCCTATGAACTTACTTATCATTGCAAATTGAAATTTTGAATGGAGATTGATACAGAATGTCACAATAAGAATTTAAATAACCGCACTGGCTTAGGTATAGGCTGGTAGGTAGGACTGCGGAAACGGGATAAAATAAAAGAAAAAGATAAACTGTACGATACCTAAAAAGATATGTCGATGGTCCCCTCACAATAAACTTTCTTTTAAAATCGACTGCTTATGAGTATGAAATAATAAATTACATTATACACTAATTATTTAGATAATGATAAGTTGGTTGATAAACATTTCCTGATAACAGTAGAGTCAAAAGTACTGTCAAATGTTCTGTGTGTGATGACTTGCAGTTTTATAAATAGACGAAAGAAAAGTCCTTGTACAACAGGAACTTTTCTTAGATTCAAATTAAAAGGATAAAAATTGATACAGTCTTTCCAATAAGTATGTGTAGTTGACTGACCGCGTATAGGAAAATCCGCAGTTGCCACATGTAATTCTCAAATTTCCCAATATTCAATTAAAATATCAAATTCCACAATATTATATTAGAGTTGTATATATTATTCATGAATGTCATAAAAGAATAATTGTGCACACAATAATATATTATAGGCCAAGATGTTAGCCATTTTTACATTTATTTTCGTCTACGTTAATTATGGCAGTTCCGTAAATATTTATTTTTAAAGTTATTGTAGTTAATTTATAGCTACTGTAGTCCCAAGGCCGGATATGCCAGCAGTATATCTCTTTTTAACTTATTAGAATGACGCGCCATCTGATTTTAGTTCAAACAGTCGCAAACGTTCGCCTCTCTTGCAAGGGCGGGTTTGCGGGAATTTCGCAGGTATTCTGTAATCTGTAAAGGTCATTCGCGATAGAGCAGTGCGTTGGTTGAGATATTCGCATATATATAGTGATGTTTTAATGTGATTGTGATACAATATAATATGTAATTGGCGAACGAAGGAAAAGGCACTACCGATCGGTAGGTGAGAAACAAATTATTTTACTAGTATTTTACTGCAAAAAGCGGTCGACATAAGATTGTAGTGGACACAGCTGCAAAAAATGCGATACGTAGAACGATCCACGGTTTCTTTAGAAATATAGTGGACTGGAGTTTTAGATTACCGAGTGTCACAATTTGTTTTCAGTATACAGTCGGCTAACATCAAAACCTTTTTATAGTTGTTTGTTTATCCTTTACCCTTTGCCTCCATCCGCCTGAATTGTGACACTCGGTAATTTAACCCCACTATACAAAATTGCCCACTTTAGATAAGGTGTTGCATGGTATAAGTGAAAATGATATTATACCTAAAATGTGCAGGGCTAGTCTGGCAAAAATTTTGAGACAAGAATTTTACATTAGACAGAAAGAGTATTCTCATAGAAAGATATGAAATAGTTGCTTGGCGGATGGATTATCTTCGAAAAATAAAATTTTCGAAACGAAGGGCGGAAAATGTATTACACTGACGAAACATGGGTCAACGAAGGATATACTGTGAAGAGATGTCTGGCACGATGGAAACGTGAAAAATGCACGGCAACCTACGATTGAAGGCTGGACAATTGACGCATGGAGTCACATTGCTGAGATTACCTCCTTATCACTGCGAATTGAACCCCATTTACTTGATCTGAGCGCATGTAAAAGGTGAAGTTGCGAGAGTGAATCGGACTTTTAAATTAGCTGACAGAGAGACAATGGAAAATGGAGGAGCAATGGAAAATATCACAGCAGAAAATTGGCAGAATTGTATTAATCACGTGATGAAAGAGGAACAGATAATGTGGGATGTGAATTTGGCGGTTGAACAAGCCATGGAACCAATTGTGATTAATATTGGAAATTGTGATAGCGACAGTGAAGATGAAGTGGAAAGTGACTGAAAATAGTGATATTAGTGATTATAATATTATTAAATAGTGACATAGAAAATAGTGGTATTAATTACACGTTTTTAAGGTAAGTATTAAGGTATTAAGGTGTAAGGTATTAAGGTATTTTTATTTTTTGATGAGAATTGTTTGCTTTATTTTTGGATATAGGTATATTTACTTTATTGCTTTTATTTTTTGTTCAAAATTTTTTGCTCTTATTTTAGAATATATATTTATTTTATTTTTCCGTTTTAAAATACATGAGTGGTGCGTAAACTTGCATTCAATATCAGCTGTGGTGTTGAAAATATGCATATAAACCTTCTACTGTCAACCCCCTAAGAAAAAAATGCCTACGCCCATGAGAAACATTGTGTATTGTGTAGGTAGGTTGTTATTAGAGAGAGTGTAATAATATTCAAAATATGATTTTATTAATAGGATAAAATTGTAGGCTTTGGATCTTTTTTTTTATTAGTAAAAGGTATAGTGTATAGAATAGCAATTGATAAAACTAGAGCAAATACTCCTCCTAAGTAATTTGTTAGGAATTGATCGTAGAATAGGCATTTTCACTTGACTAGATTCTTAATCTCAAAACAAATATGTTTATTTGAAAGCCAACTGATAGATATTCAGCTCGTGCAACTTTGTTCCAAATATAAATCTCACAGTTCAATAAAAGAAATAACATTTATTATACCAATTTGAACACTCATTTGACCTTGGGGATTTGTGACGTCACACAGCCCGGAATTAAGTTGGCAGCATTTGCCGGAACGCCTAAATATCCCACGCCCACAGCCGCTTAGTTTTGTGGTTATGTTTTGTGCGTTCCTCTCCGAATTGTATTTTGCTGTTTCTATACATTGTAAGAAAATGGAGCCAGGATTTTCTAAAAGAACTACAGAAAAACTGATTTTAGCATGGTGGACAGAGTTTTACATGTCAAATTTAGATTATTTATCAGCAGATTTATCAGCAGTCAACAAAGTCAATTTCAACGCCAACTGTCAAAAAGCAGGGAAGCAACGTTGGAGTACTAATACACCGTTGTCATATTAAAGGTTGTTTCCGGAGTTTTGAAAAAAAAATTAAAGAAATCGTGCAAAAATTAAAAAATACGGCGAGATTTTTTTTTAAACACAGAAACCCATAAAAAAATCAGTGAAAAGACCCGTTACATAAGCGAAAAGAAAATATAATTCAGGTTGTATATGAACAGGAGGGGTAACTATATGGATTAGCTGCAATAAATATAAATAATATATTTAAGATAGATAATATAATAAAAATCCAATAATATCTTTGCATGAAAAATATAGATGAAATAGGATTCCATCAGATTTCATTTTGTGTGAAGAGTAAAAAATCGAGTTTAGAGTTGCATTGTTAATTGCAAAACCTCCTCAAACTCATTGAATAAATATTGATAAGGAATTGCTGATAATAAATGTGTAATAACTTTTGCTCCTCAAAATAATGTATGTCCTCATGGTAAGATATATCATAAAAAAGCAGTCCCTATTACTATAAAAAAATTGTTACTGCAATTAATGAAGTTTCAATTAAATAATACTCTAATAAATTGCCCGTCCAATGTGAATATATAAACAAATAAAAAAAGTATACCTTTATTGTTGCCGTAATAAATATTAGGTAAGTAACTGAAAAATAGGTTTTAAGCAAAAACTGCTTTTTCTAAAAAGTTTACTCTTAAAAAATCTAATTAAATGTGTATAAGTATAGTTAATTTATTTATAGTTCACTTGAGCTGTCTTCGGACTCCTCTGGTATTGGACTTATTGCTGTGTCTTTTTGGTGTCTTAATTCAGCTATCTGGAAACGCAAGTGAGAAAAATGTATCGATATCAAAAGCAAACAATAACTACTGCAATATAATTCAGTTAATATAATATATAGTTAAAATATATATATATATATATATATATATATATATATATATATATATATATATATATATATATATATATATATATATATATATATATATATATATATATATATATATATATATATATATATATATATATATATATATATATATATAGATATATATATATATATATATATATATATATATATATATATATATATATATATATATATATATATATATATATATTGGATTAGTGGACAGTGGAATCGTGGATTTGGACAGTGGATCAAGATCCACTATCTGCGAAAGTTGTATGATATTTTGATTCATCATAAAAAAATATTTTCAAATTACCCGCCGTTTCGTAGCTGGTCTTAGCGTGATCTGTACGACCGACAGAGAATGTTTAATAGTACAAATGGTTATCCTAATAGTCGCCACTAATAAATTTATTAACAACTGTTGGCACAGTTACATTTTGACAGTTACAGTTTAATTTAATATGGCTGTTGGACAAGTATCTGATAATTCTCGAGGTCAATTTCCCACTGACTTTATAAAACAATACGCTTATTTAGACGAAATATATTTACCTCTTGAAGCAGAGCCTTTTCCTTATTTGCGGCCCTATGCAGTAACACTTTAACTTTGTCCAGCAAATGAGATTTTTGTTCAAACTGCTCCTTCACGCTGGATAGCTCGTCAGTTAGAGCCACCAAATGTTCGCTAGCTGGTTTAACTGGAACGCTTTTCGACTTATTTCGTGCAGCGATAGCGGTCAGCTCCAGCTCCAACTGAGTCACTTTCTGAACACTCTCCGCGTATTGTTCCTTCAATCGAGCGTAATCTCTTTTCAGCTTCTCAGCAGATACCTTAAAAAGACCAATGCATGCTCATAGGTAATCTTTAGTTTAGGTTAGAGGCTGTTAAATAAATATACCTAATCACCTTGGATGATAATTGAACTTTTGGGAAATCAAATAACATAAGTACATGATCTTTTTGTCTAACGAATATTCAATTTTTTCTATATTTTTGGTAAAGGCAGATCCTGATTTGAGCACCAGTTTAAGCATATGCATTGATGAAAAGTTGAATGTGAAGGTGACCCCCACACGAGCTATGTCTTCTGGTCTGTAGCCTTCGTGATTATAGTATTTTTCTTTATTTGAAACATTGAAACGATTTTGACAGACAATATCGTTTTTAACAAAGCAGGTAATTTTTTCATAAAAAAATATATTTTGCGGTTGTAACAGTTTTCTTTTAGCGTTTCTTGTATATTTTACCGTGTTTTGATAAATTTGCTTGTGTGTTTTTATTAGTGTGTGCGTGTGCACTGTGAACATAAATAAATGGATATACACCAAAACAGCATATGTGGTTAAATAGTTGAGCGTCTGACCAATATAAGACAACTGAAGTTTCTAAGTTTCCTTGGCTGACCAAGAGTATAAATGAAGAATTATGGTAAAATTTGATGTGGTGAGACCTTAGAGCATCTCAAGGTGAGACGCATTTAAATTGACCAGAAAAATAAATTCACCAGTAGGTAAATCAAATTAATAACTAATGCCCTTTAATTTCGAGAGATTTTTAATAGAAGTAAAACATCGGAACAGAACAGAAGTAGACAAGATAGGTACTCACTATAAATTTTAATGAACCATTAAGTACTTACTGAACGGTCTGACAATGGTCTCTTTCCGGCCAACAATCTCTTATTTTCTGCCTGAAGTTTTTCCACAACCCTCCTCAGAATAAAAACAGTTCTCTCAAGTTCCGGTACTCTTTTTGATTCAGTACTAGCATTTGGTAATGCACTGTGATTTGAGGTATTGTCAAGATCCTTTTGAGTGTTTTCGGTTTTTAGAACACCGATGTAACTAGAAAATCATACAAAGGCAGGGTGTATATTATATAATTATTAGTACTGGCTTTATTTTACTTTACTTTATTGGCCATCCTTATTAATGGTATTTCAAATACCAAACGGTATTTGAAATACCATTTGTATGCAACTGATATAAATTTATATAAAATCACACAATTTCCCAAGATCCAACACACCATCACTCCTTACTTACTTTTCTAAATGGTGTATTTGCTGTTGAAGATGCGGAACTTCTTTATTACATTTCTCCAAGTCTAATTTAAGATCCAAATTTTCCGATTCCAGGCACAAATTCCTCTTCTGTAAACTCGACGCTACATCGTGTAAACGTTCCAGTTCAGCACGCACCTCCCCTGAACCCTGCAGCAATAAAAATATATTCTTTAAGATATTTTCGTAAATCTTTTTGTTAGTTTTTATAATATAATAAGTTTTGAGGCAAACATGTAGAAACTTGTGTTGCTGTTATCTTTGACGGCAAAACTTTGGCGTATCTAGCTTACACGATACAAACAAAATAGGTATATAGAGCATATAGCTGTCATATGGAGCCGGTGTGTCCAAGGTCTTTCGCCACATATCCAAAACTGGTCAAATGTTCGTAAAATAGATGGTCTCACTTTATCATGTACCTATCTACTATGTGGCGCTGCCAGGAAAGGTGCGAGGGGACAAGGCCCTCCCAAAGCTAGACAGCATCCAAGAAAAAATTGTGCTAGTTTTTTGCTTCTGAAAGAAGAACTGGAAGACTCGGCCCCTTTCCAAAAATATTTTGCCCACTGTAGGCATTTCGTAAAAGTACTTCTTATAATAAACTAGGGGGGGCATGGTACTAAGGACGCTCCCAGTTTTATCCCTTTATTAGTGTACTACATACTACACAGTGCATCATCTAGAAATATCTATTCTCAAAGCCAAGCTTTATTTATTTACATAACGATCTTGTTAATATAAAAGGGATTCATTAAATTATATGAAATCTTATTTATGGAGTAAGGAGTAAAGTCGGCCCACTCAAATGTGAACGGCATTATTGTATCGTATGATTTAGATTTCAAAGCATAATCCCCGTCAACAAAGCAAAGGTAAACAAGTAACGTTAAATATGCCGAGGCATTTAACTGAGGCGCAACGAGCGAAGCCTATAGCTACATTGGAAGAAAATTGGTCTTTGAGTGAAATGGCTGCTGATTTAAATGTCAGTAAGTAGTCAGTACTTAGGTATATTTTATATTAAAAAATGCAGAAGAACAAAGTTTGCAAAGACCTGCCAGGCAAAGTATCGGGAATGATACCTGCCAGTCTCCAACGACGAGGAGCACTAAGACGTTAAAAGCGATCTGGCCTGAAAAAGTGCGCTGCTGCTCGCAAAGGAAACTCCAATTCTTGAAAGTTGGCGGTTACGTCGCGAATCTATTTATAATCTACAACATGCGCTGCTCGAGTGTTCTTCGTTAAACAATAATAGAATGAGAGAAACAACAAAAAGAAGTCCATTATATGTGACTTTTGATATATCCGAACGAACTGATTTTATATACCTGATTTTAACATTCAAATTGTAGGTTATGTATTATGTTTACGATTCTCATCGGGGAACAAGTAAAGTTTGTATACATCTGGAAGAATTGTTTCAACACACATTTGACTAGTGCAATACTGATTTGATTCGTATGGTTTATAACTATGACGTAACCGCCAACTTTCAAGATTTGGAGAGTATATACTTAACCGCCATGATAATATAATACAAAGATATAATATGATATTGGGCATGTGGGCGGAGCTTATAACGTCAGATAGTGAGCATTTTTCGGGTTTAGTCCGTTTTTTGTGCGTGACAGTATTTTTAGACCAAATTTTCGGCAAAAATATGCTTTTAGGCGATATCTTACAAATAAAAATTTTAAAAACGCAAAACGCGATATAAAGCTGAATTTTTGTTACGTTATTTGGACCCGTTAGGGAATTGTGAAACTACGTTTTACAACAAAAATAATGTGCTAGTTGCGTAATACATGAAAAACTGCAAAATGTTCAGTTTTTGTTGAATTTGTCATTATCAGTTGTCATTATCATTATCTATATTAATTAAATTTGTAATAATTTAAGCTCACCCACAGCTCCGTATGTCTAATAATTTTTTAGTTATGGCACCAACAATAATTGGCATTTTTTCAAAAAATTTAAATCTTGTTTTTCTTTTGTTTTCATCCAAATATCGGCACAACCGTTCATGTACGATAAAATTGCATATATCAACAACATATTTTCAAACACCTTCTAATAGCCATTAATTTTCAAATAAAGAAACCGGAATTTAGAACTTATATAGTAACTAAACAAACAGAACCTGATGACACCAAACTGTACTCGTATACCATTATTTATTACAATTTCTCTTGAATGCCAATCTAGGTTACCAGCCTCGTTATGAGGAAGCCACGCGCTGGCCCCTGAAGATAACTGTTAGGTAATATGTAAGTTTCTGTGTAAGACGAAGACAGTTTCATCCGAGTTTGCTAACAGCAAACCGCAGTATTTGCAGTTTGTGTAAATATTTGCAGTTTATAGTGTTAAAGTTTTGGTTAACATATCGTAAGTTTATGTATATTAATTTTATCAATTATCAATCTCTTTTGTGATCAGGGTATATAAAGAATCTTTGGCATTCCTCATTGAGAATGAGGGTGGAGGACGACCTCCTAAGCTTGTTGTCGCATCTAATTTGGCGTAAACCGTTTAAACAGTTTCAATCAAATTTTCTAATAAATCAAATAAATTTGTAAGGAAACAAATTTTATTTTATAATGAGCATAATAGTACTAATAAAAGTTTTTTTGTATCTACGTATGTTTAGCGATTGTGGCCATTACCGGTGTCAGGTAAACAACTAGTGGCCCAATTGAAATTATTATTATTTCTCATAGAGCGAAACTTACCGGTATGCTGTTTTAGGTATAGTTCAGATTTGCGCTAGTTTTTGCGATGTCTCCACATACGCCAAAATTTGATTATATCGCTTAATAATGCAAAAAGAAGGCCAGGCCAGTATAACCTTAAGGCTTCTGTTAGTATAAATATAGTTAATTAACGATGTAATAATATAAACAAACCATTAATGAAAGCCTATTCTGAAATAATCATAGTGCTAGAGTAATAATATTCAGACCATTCATTGTCTTGATTATAGTTAACTCTTCACAATGTTTCGCTTGCTGAGTATTTGCAACCCTCTTTGGATTAGTGACAAATTTAGCTTCACAAATTATTCTGCTTTTTGAAGCGAATAGGTACTTCTTTAGCCGCATGAGAGTGATTTTTCAAGGTCGCGTCATGACACGTTTTGTAACATTTTCGTCTGGGAAGTGAGATAAAGCATATGACAGATATGAGGGAGAGAGAGAGAGAGAAACAGAGATATCGAATGCAGCTTGACTTGGGCAACGATCCCCCACAAGTGTTCTAAAACGGAAAGCAATTTTGATATAATGAGAAACAGAGAGAGCGAATGCAGCTTTGACTTGGGCAACGATCCCCTAGAAGTGTTCTAAAGCGGAAAGCAATTTTGATATAATTTATAAACGACAGAATCGGAATTAAGCAGAATACAATATTACTTATGCATATCCTGCTGGATATATCTGGATTGGGCTTTCGCTACTGATCCAAATAGATGATCTTTTTGCGGAGGATGCGTCCTTGCCACTACTTCACTTTTTTCGTAAGGAATTCGGTTTAGATATGACCGGAACATTGACACGATTAATCAGGAGAAATCTACACCATTTAGAATCACGAACATGTTCGTGATTTATATTCGTATGTTATAACTTAAAATTGTTAAAATTTTTGACTGTAGTTACTATTTTGTGTTTCTATGTCCTGTAATTGCGCTCTTAATTGTTGAATATGTATTCAAACAACGGAAGAGAATATTAATATATTTTTTAGCTGTAAATAATAATAACCACTGGCCTGTATTCTAAAGAAAGATAAAAGATATATATTTATATAATATTAAATTCCTTTCAGATTCAGCTGCATTTAGCAATAAAATATGTTCATAATCGAAAATATCTTCAGCATTCTTCTAACAACTGCATTAGTCATTGTGTATGGTTATTTCAAGCATGCCCATGCCTACTGGCGAAAACTTGGAGTACCACAGCTCAACCCCTCCTTTCCCTTTGGCGACGTGGCCGACGTGATATTCCGGAGGAAGAACATGGGGGAAAAATTAAAAGAAGTCTACGACAAAATGAAAGGCAGCAAGTATGTTGGAATGTACTTCTTCAGTAGGCCTGCGTTTGTACCACTCGACCCGCTGCTGATAAAGAACATCTTGGCCACGGATTTCCAGCACTTTTTTGACAGGGGAATCTACTACGACGAGGAGAATGACCCCATTAGCGCTCACTTGTTTTCTATAGCTGGTAAGTAGGCACATCCCAAAGTCTCGAGTTTCGCATTTCGGATCAAAGGCTATTTGAAATATTCCCTCTCCTTCGTCATCCGTGACATCCGTCATCTTGGTGTCATGCTGTATCATGACACCAATCATCTGTAAGTACATCATCTGTTAAATCAGATAAGCATCATCAGATGATCCTTAAACACATTTTATTGTCGTTCTTTCTGACTCTGCACTCTTATTCCTCTTTCAATCAGAGTGTAAATATGGGTAAGAACCAATTGTAATGCGATTATAGCAATGATTTTTGACATTAAGGTCCTAAATGGAAGCACCTCCGTACGAAGCTGACACCGGCGTATTCGCCGGGAAAGCTAAAATTCATGTTCAACACAATAGGAGATTGCGGCCATCAGATGACTGATATCCTCAAAGAAATAGCTGTTGCCGACGGCACGGTAGAGATTAAAGAGATCCTTGCCCGGTACACCACCGACGTAATCGGCTCCTGTGCATTTGGACTTGAATGCAACTGCATGCGGAACCCTGAGGCGGAGTTTAGGCTGATGGGGAAGAGGGCTTTCACACAGAGCATCGGTGATTTGTTGAAAATGGTGAGTTTATACTGGAATGTAATATAAATTATCTCCGCCATATATTTATTTAACAAAAACGTATTAACATGTAATGCAATTTTATTGTAAAACAATTTCGTATTATGAAAAATATTGATGGAACTACGCTTTACCGACAAAATATTGAAACATCTAGTAGGCCTGCTCTTACTCTTATATACTGGATCCATATGTATGTTATCTCTTTATGATTAATGTCGGCTTCAATGTGTACCATATCTATCAATCAGATTGGAAAATGTTAACTGTCGAATTATTGGAGGAAAATATATGACTCTAAGTTGCATTCGGCGGTAATAAACACAACAAACTACAAAGAGGTGCAAAGCAATTGTTAAAATGACAAATGTTGTCACTACAAGACAGACTTAAGTATTATCACTTTACTTCTACAGATCCAGAGAGCACAAAACATCTGAAAGAAAGTATGCGAAACCAGAGCAGTGGATAGATAGAGTGCCGCATTCGTGTGAACCGACAAATGCCGACACGGCGGCCATATTTACTCCATACTACTCCAATACTCCATAATTAACGCCCTAATAACTTATGGAAATAGGCTCAGATAAGTAGTATTTTGAAACAATGGCTCAAAGAGAAAGATATTTTCAAATGGTAAACACTGTAGAGTACTACGTTTAAGCTTTGCGATAGAGTAAAAACGGCGGAAGGCCGCAACTATGCGGTACTCCGTCTACCCGCTGCTCTGTGTGAAATATGACCGCAGCGCCCTCTGTCTTCTACTGCGGTCACAGCATACGATTTTAACAATTGGCATCATTCTAGTTCTTAGAAGCTTGTAATTTTTTACGTAATGTTCACGCCAGGGCCGACCTTGAACAAATGCGTAGCCGTATATGTCCTAGAAATGTTAGAAATTATGAAGATGATTATCTAATCGATCATAATTATGATCCGTCTCACCGTCAATTATTGGTAAATCATTATTTACAAAACAATAATATATTAATCCACTTGTTTTCCTCCCAGATCCCCAGATTTGGATCTAGTAGAGCCCTAGTGGGATGGGAGATGAAATTAAAGGTCAATAAATTAACCATAGTCAACCATAAATTAACCTAAATTGCAGCCGAGCTCGACGAGATGATTCTTGGTATATGGAAACTATCTTTACTATTATATTTCTCGGTTTTCTATTTTGTACTTCTGCAGACTCAACTTTAACCACGTGCATCTCCGAAACTATGTAACATAAGATATTTAATCTAAGCTCGTTTTATTGGTAATGTAATCTAGTTTAATTTATTGCGTATGCTTCTTCTGGTCCAACGTGAAGATAATCTGTTTAAAAAAGGAGATGTGAAGAATATGGTATTTGGAAGGTTTTTCATCTCTGTGGTTTTCATGAATGTGTTTTCATCTCTTTTTCTCCTTATTGGTCAACTTCGGACCTTAGATTCTATTCATCGCATATAAAGGGGTCCTGGTGGTCGAGAATAATTAAATATAGAAGTACTTTAACGCTTAATCCCATTGTCAAAAAGTCATGAACAAGAAACTGACAGCGTCGTCTTTCACGCTTAATAACATCTCGTTCTGCCTCTGCTATCTTCTATAAACTTAGATAAACCACCGATTTATGCAAACAAATTAGTAATTTTAGCATTGTTGATATCATTTGCTACTCTAAGGTCTATAATATGTGAAATTTCTTCGGCGCACCTCATTTTTGGTTTTAGTTTATATTATCCTGGTGTTATAGTATCCTAATTTTATAGATAATGATAAGAAGTTTTCCATCTGTAGCAAGGATGTTTGGTATTGGAGTATTTACAGGCACCGTGACTGATTTCTTCAACAGAGTTGTCAGAGAAACTATTGAATATCGGGAGAAGAACAACGTAACCAGAAAGGACTTTCTCCAACTTTTAATTCAACTCAGAAGAGATGGACAAATCGATGAAGCAACAGATATCGACAAGAAGGTATACGAAAATCATTATTCTTTATTCTAACAAAAAAAATATTCTTTCCTTTCTTAAATTCCCAGCATAAAATTATAGAACTAGCATTATCGTCAAAGGTAACAATTTTATTGTCGTTAATAATTAATAATAATATAGTTAGAGTTTGTGTAGTTTGATCTCTGATCGTGAAATATTGTTCATTACTTTTGTATTTGTTCTTTAATTGTACATTATCATATAAATTATGATAATGTCATTATCATATAATACTTTTGTATTTGTTCTTTAATTGTACATTATCATATAAACCCTTATATCGTGACTTGTTGCAATTTTTGGGGTTCATAAAGATTTTTTATTTTATTTAGCCGGCAATCGGAACGGCTCTAACAATGGAAGAAGCAGCCGCCCAAGCATTCATCTTCTTTCTGGCTGGGTTTGAAACCACCTCGACCACAATTAGTTTCGCCCTCTTTGAAATGGCTTTAAACCCAGAGATCCAACGGAAGGCACGAGAAGAAGTAAACAAATCTTTCGCAAACAACCACGGTCTTAGCTACGAGTCTGTGATGGAGATGCACTACGTAGACACCGTCTTATTCGGTACGAAATAACTAGATACCATAAATAAGTTTCTTCCTAGGCCCTTCTTTTTGATTGGAACTTCTAGAAGCCGTCAAATATGCGAATTCTTAAGCATCACCAATTGAGTACAAAATTTATAATGACAAATAATTTCGTTCCAGAAACTCTAAGGAAATATCCTCCGGCGCCTGCATTTTTAAGGAAATGTACGAAGACTTACAAGGTACCTGATACAGATGTATATATTAAGGAAGGCCTATCAGTCATAATTCCATGCTACGGTATGCACCGGGATCCAGAATACTTTCCAGACCCGGAACTGTTTGATCCCGATAGGTTCAGCGAAGACAATAAAAGCAAAATATGGGACTACGCTTACATACCCTTCGGTGACGGACCGAGAAATTGCATTGGTAATTAGCGTAACAGCGTTCCTTAAGATTAAAACCAAATGCAGAATTATTTTTAGGTATGCGGTTTGCAATGATCCAAGCCAAGATAGCGTTGTCGTTGATGCTTAAGAACTTCAACTTTAGTTTGAGCAAGAAGACGAAACTTCCGCTGAAAATGGAAACTGCGGGGATTCTTTTAGCGCCGATAGGGGGGTTGTGGTTAGATTTACAGCCAATAAGCGACCATAACTGATATAATTAAGATTATCTTATAATGCTGTTTCTATAGAACTCATAATATCCAAGCGAATAAGTTTTCACTACAAGATCAAATTGTAGGAAAACACGAAGCTATAATTTTGTTGTCCCCATTGATATTCATTTCGTAGATGCTTCACCGTAGCATCTTGTATTTTCTTGTTTTATGTAATGATTGAAAATATATCAAATAAACTAGATTACATAAGGGAGTCTGTACATATTGAATATAGTGTACCTTGGAACATATTTTGGACAATACATTATACATTATACAATAAACACAAACTGTATTTTCACTAATTCCAACTGTTTGCTATTATTTTTCCGAGGTAGCCCCGTTATTTTGTCAACTTAAAACGGCCTGATTTGTGTCGTGATTTTCCATATACAAACGGATACAAGAGGATATACAAACTTGGCCATTCCCAAATGCTGAAGCTATGCAGAAAACGTTTCAAATGAGCAAAATTTAGTTACAAATTTACCGATGAAGAAATAAAACGCCAAAAATTAGCAACACTTGAAAAAAACGTTACAAAAACAAAGTTAAACGTAAAGTCATGGAAGAATTTGATAGAATTTGAGCAAAAATAGGAAGATAAGGATGGAGGAAACTTGGAAGAAGGAAGACAGGTTTCAAGTGAACAAAAAAGGTGATGAGGAAAGTGAAGAAAAAACGTTGGTCAACATAAATGAATTTTGATACAAACAAAATAAGAAAAAGACGTTTTGGTAACGTGAAATCAAAACGAAACGACCTACTATGTCGATAGGGTTACACAGGAATATCAAATGAATTTTTGAGGTTCAGTTTTTGCAAAGGAGGTTCACAACTAATTTTTTATATCCCAATAAAGTTAGCTCTCATAAATATATAATGACATTTGCCTAATTTATAAGAAATACCAATATTCAGAATAATATTTTGCCAGGTTTTATTAGACAAACGTGAGTTTCAAAGGTACAATGTTTCAAAGGTACATTAGCATAATATTGTACCATGTCACAATAATTTAAAAAATTTCACAGATGTATGAAATTGAGATGTTTCTAAAAGCCCTCAAAATTAATTATTAGTTTTAAAGTGTACTATTTGATCTGATTTCGAGGTTTCCGAAAAATTAAATTATTCGCTCAAAGAAAATTAAAGTCCACAAGTGTTACAGTCGACGTCATAAAATCTGGTCAAGGTATAGAAAATTTTATTTTTTATCTTAGACTTTTTTTATTATTTATTAAGTTCTTTAAAATTGTTCTACAATAAGTTGTTTTATTCACATTTATTATTCAAATAATATAAAAAAGTCATAATAAAATAAAATGCCATTAACTTTTAAAACAAATATGTATATAATTAATTGATATATTGTTTTATATTATTTTATATGATTTGTATGGCGTCGACTGTACAATAAAGACCCCTACATTTTACGATAAAAACACAATGCTGACCTGATTGATACATGGACGTAAATATCGCGGGAGATTAATGCGATCCGTTTAAAAAATCCCCGCAATTTTTGGGTTAATATCCCAGATGAACTAGGAAGGAAGGGTTATGGGATAACTGCCCTCATTTCCTTCTACCCAGAGCGCATCGGAAGCGGATTACTCCAAAATTGGATATAATATCCTTATGTACATATTATATAAAATTAACAATTCAACGAACGTGCTACTCTTGTTTTTTCCGGGTATTGGAAATTAAAAGCGGACTCTGTTTATTTCAATATCGGAGCAATATCCACCAATAAGACAGGTCTTGTATAGTAGTCAGAATTAGAAAAATAATGACACCATAAAATAAATAAGTACGAAAATTGTTTCCCAATATTCCAAACTGAAACTGGTGGAAAAATATACTGGTTGGGATATAATATACTAAAGGTTGGGATTTTGTAGAGTGAGAGGTAATTATATACATTTTGGTTAACTATAAATAATTAAACAGCTACATAAGATCCAAAATAAATGCATATATTTGCCTCTTACTCTACAAAATCCCAACCTTAACGTAATAAAACAAATAATAGTCAGTATAAAAGAAACAAAACAGACACGTCTAACCAATATCCCAATTGGATCTGAGAAATCTACTATGGGCTTTATGAAATAAATTAAATTAATTACTCGAAGCAAAACGTATCTAGAAAAGGGCCTTGTTGATACACGGGACTAAGATTTTCTTGAGAGGATTTCTTGATTTCAACTTGCCGGAAGTCGAAAATTGTAGGATATAAATATGTAGATAATTTAACCATACTTAACGTCTGCCGGTTGTCCAAATGTCCACGGGAAGATCGTATGATTTGTGTGCGACGTTCACGCCGTGAGTGAGGTGGATATTGAAATATTTTGTTTACTCACGATTTTCTCGGTGTTTTTTTTAAATTTTGTGCTACATATTTTAATTTAAATGTTCTATTAAAGTCAAATGTATAAAATTACATTCGCAAAATTGTTATACATTAATTAAATTTAAACAGCCTACTTATTTTAAAGTACATTGTGTAATAATACACATTGCCATGTCTTTTGAGTGTGTTATTTTTTATCCAAAAGTAGAAGAAAATTAATACATTTCTGCATGTTTACAATGTGTTTTTTTGGTTTGTTGAAATCATTTTTGATTGATTTTTTTGAGAATCTGGTTGAATAATTTTTATTCAACCAGAATTCACATCTAACTAATTTACACCTGCATAATAATAAATATAATAAATTATAATATGAATAAATATTTAATATGTTTATATTTAATATCGTTATAGATAATGCTCCATATGTTTATAACTGTATAGCAAATACACGCCTTTTTTAAATATATTTAACGTACATAAGTTTTGTTGTTACTAAATATTATTAAAACTTGTTACTGGCCAACTTAACATTAATATAATATAATAAGCATAAGCTATACCTATTTCGTATTATACTATATTAAACTTTTAAAATACATCGATACTGACCCCGAACTTGACTGTTATTTCTTCGAAAAATATACCTAATAAATGTGGACATCTGGAGTGGCATAAAAAATAAGTAACAGTAAGTTTTAAAATAATGTTGCCATTACTTAAAAGGTTTTCACCACCAAATTTATATAATAAATGGCATTAATTCAATCATTTTATTTTTATTACTGGCATACCTACCCTAATAATTAACTGGCAAATTTATTGCAGTCATTTACACAATCATCTATTAAGCAAACAGGTCATAAGTCATAAATAAGTAATATATTCAATTTTTTAAGAATTTGTTTACCACCATAACCTCGAAATACAAATGAAAGTTCTTTAAAACCTTCTCTGACACTTGTAAACAATGTTGATGGTGTGCATCGGTTATTGTTTTGAAGCAATATGTAGCAATGTAGCCACTAAAGCTTAAACTTTACCTTAAAAATGGATTTTGTAAATTTAAATTCTGGATGCATTTTTTTGATTAACTATGAATAATTAAAAAGTACTACAGTAGTACTACATAATATCTGATAATCAAATTAGTTTCAGGCACTAGCTATTATTATAATGATGATTAAAATATTAAGTTTTTTGTCCTAAAATTTTCTCATAAGCCTGTGCTGTGGTTTTGCAATGAAAATAATGTAATTTTAACAAGAAATATGCATATTTTAATTGCAAAACCACAACCCGGGATTTTAAAACATTTTGGAACAAAAACTTACATTATAATAATCACTATAATAATAATAGCTAGTGCCTTAAACTAATTTGATTATCAGATCTTATGTAGCTTTCTAATTATTTAGCAAAATAAATGCATCTATTTTACAAAAGTCAGCCTTAAAGAGTTAACACCCTCAAACGGACAAAAACTACCCGGCATGATCATCTCCTTTCAACTGCGATCGGCAAATAACACTTGCTGAAAACTTTTCACTATTTTTTTTCGTGTTCATCACCCACGAAAACCTTCTATGGAACTGTCATTCTTAGGGGATATTTGCATTTAGCCCTAGTCTGTTGGTAGTAGCTTTGTACTGTGTAGTACCTATACTGTATCCAACGAGAGAATGGACTTGCACTCGAGCGAAAATTCGTCTGTTTTGGTCAGATCTCCGCCCCTTAGAACATTAGTTCAACGCCCTCAGCGTCTTAATTGGCTCAGCAGGTAGCCAGGGCCGGCGCCTGGGTCCGATACCTACCCGGTACCTAATTATATAAAGTACCTACTACTGCCTACCTATTCACAGTTTGTATTTGTAGTCTCGCAAGTACGGTTATTTTAGTTGTGTTGTTTACGGTTGTGAAATAAGTTTTAAATCTATTATAAGAATGGCAGCAGCCAGAGACGAGATAAATCCACCATTATCGCCATACATTTATAATAAATTTATGTTAAATAAATAAAATGTTTTCATTTTTTCAAAATAAAATTTATTTCACCTACTTACGAATTTATTTCATCGAATGACGGTCCTGCGTAGCTCGTTACAGAGTCCCTCCTCTTTAGTCGCCGATGCGCAAAGCAAGCCCATTCTCTCGTTGGATAGAGTATATGTATTTAGTCTTTGGCTACACTCGTACATTCGTGCACTTTTTCATATATTGCAAATGGTGGAAATGGGACCGCTTCATACTCACTAAACTCATTTCTACTACTCCCTACTACTACTACTACTACTACTACTACTACTGAAGTGTCACTGCGTACTTATTATCTAAACGTATTACCTAACATCTTTGGTTCTATACTTTTAAAAAATGAGGAGAATCATTATGTATGCAAAACTAAGTTAAAAGTAAAAAAAAATAAATTAAAATGCCAAAAAAGTGTTTATATCACCTAGATATTTATATAGCAAAGGTATTTATTTAAACGCGTATTTATCCTACATCTACTCCTAAAAATATGCACCTACCTTCGTTGCCATCTCCAATATGGCGATCTTCCTCTCCTGGCCTTCCAGTTTTTCCTGCATCATCGCAGCTCCAAGACCACCAGAGTGATGGTGCTGCATTTCCAGTCGAGAACTCAAAGCATCTATATCAGCCAGCAGCTTCATATTCTCAATCCTAAGGATTTCCATTTCCCTGCTATTCACCACATTCATACCAGTACTCCTCAGAGCCTTTATCCTATTTTCCAGATTATGCTTATCCCTCTCCAACCTCTCGATGAGCAGCCTATAGCCGAAGCAGGTTTGCTGGAGCTTCTCAAACTCGTTATCGCGCTCCCTTAACTTGTTCTTCGTCTTCTCGGCGGTCTGCTGCCAGTGTTTCATCTTCTTCCACTTGTCAAAGTCCTCCGCCGCTTGCACCCTGTGCGTATCGTTGATGGAAGTCTGCTCGGCCAAGTTGTGCTTCAGTTCAGCTACCTCATTTTCCAGGGATGCGATCTTTCTTTGAAGCTGGTCTTTGATGGATCTGTCTGATTTGTCACTTCTGGCAGTGTGAGGTCTAAAATAACGTGGTTCAAAGTGATTACGTAAAAATAAAATAATGTAAAAAGGAATAGAAGAGGTAGACGGCAGATTAAACTAGAACATATTTTATTGATCGTACTTTTTCAGCAACTGTGCTTTCAACTCTCGTATTTCCTCTTTAGCACTTTTTTCTTTAATAAGCAGTTGTTCGTATCGCTTCCTCAGTACCTCCATTTCTTTGGCCAACAGCTCTTTTGAAGAATCAACGTCTTGTTTTGGTGATTCTGGTGAGTCTTGTTTATCGGTAAACCTTCTTACATCACTCTGTAAAAAAAAGTAAACAACACTGTCATTTGCCCCAATTTCTTCTCTCAATTACCATATTATTACTATATAATTACGTCAACGATTGTGCACAATTAAGCAACTACCTACCTTTATTTGCCGGAGTTTCATAGTCAACTCGTGGATTTTGTCGTCTTTCTCCTTGATGAGATTACCGATATCAGAATCCAGATGGCCGGTACACTCGCTCTTGTTCTTGAATATAAGTTGCTTCAGATTATTCTTCTCGTCATTTCCCAGCTCCTTTAGCTTTTCAGAGTCAGTCTGGTAAACTGACAGCTCGTTCTTATGCTGCTCCTCCAAACTGAAACAGAGCCATTGTGGATCTAAGATACAACCAAATATATTGGTTCACCTATTCCTCAGTTGTTCCATCGCAGCCAGCCGGTCGTTGGCCAACGATCTCCACCTTACTGCCTCCTGTCTACTGGACTGCAGCTGAGCCTCCAAACTTGTAATTTTCGTGTGCAGCTCTGACGTATGATTTTCAAGGGCATGCACCTGAGTCATGTATTGCTCGATGGCCGCCCTGTTTGGCTTCGACTTCGAAAAGACCTCTTCCAAACTAGAAAATAAATACGTGAAACCAAAATAACTTTTCGGCGCATACAATCACCTTAAACACTTCTGCTTTTCCTCGTTGCAAAGTTTCTGAAGGTTCTGCAGTTCCTCCTGCAGTCTGGCAGCTGCAAGGCTATGTTTATCTCTGTCTACCTTCAATAGGGTCTGGTACTTGATTATTTCCGCTTCCCTGGACTTCAAGTTATCTTGCAGTGTCTTAATAGAGGTCTGAAAATAATGTGTTGTATGTAATTTCTTGAAGATGGACGCGCCTCTTACCTTTAAGGATAAAACTTCTTCGTTATTGTTTGTTATTTCTACACCAACATTGATGTTGTCTCCACCTGCACCACCACTAGTATGCACTTCTTCTTTTTTGTTCTGAAGCTCTAAAATGTGCCTCTCGTAAAAAGTTATCTGGCTCTGTTTATCTCCTATTTGCTTTCTAAATAGACTTATCGCCATCTCGAGTTCGGTTATTTTGCTTTTCAGTTGACTTATATTTCTGTCTTTATCGTCATTTTCCCCTTTGATTTTTACAAGTTCTGATTTTAAACTAGAAACCTGCGTTTCTTCTGCGTGTATCTTCTTCAGCCGAACATCGTCATCTGGATCTTTGGATCTGGCTTCCGTTTCTTTCTGAAGTGGTTTAGAAATAACCTCAACTGTTTGCACTTCTACAGATTTTGTTATGTTTTGTACTATTGTTGGAGCGTTCACTACTGTAGTTTCTTGAATCGGAGTTTCTTTAAACGAAGCATTTGTATCGAAATTCTTGTGCCACAGAAACAGTTCCTCATCTAGTTTTGCTATTTGTTCATCCTGAATACTTACTCTTTCCATAAAGTGGTTCAGTTGAGCTTCTTTAAATTCTGATTGTCTCTTATACCTTAGTTCCTAGAAATTAAAAAATTACACTTTATAAAAATATTAGCAAATGTTTACGTTTAACTGGAGCATCTTCTTTTCCTGCATCCAGTTCAACGCCTTTTTGAACTCTTCCTTGTTCCCATCAGTTATGATTTGCCTCTGATTTAGAATGTTTTGGAATTCAAGCTCCAATTGCTCTTTAAATATTTCTACCTCATTCTCAATCAACTTTGTTCTATGCAGACTAAGGAATGCTTCATGTTTTTCTTTATTAATTGTCCTCAAATCATCCAGGTATATATTTTCACAGCACAATGGGGCACATCCCAAATACTGCAGCTTTAGTTTGGACAGTAAGTTTTGTAAAATTCTACAAACAAAATATATTAATATTGTTAATTGGGTAATAATCTAAACATACCCGTTTCTTTTTTGTAATTGCGATTCTCTTTCAGCTGCTTCTAAGTGCGCTTTTTCTAATCTAGCATTGCATATTTCCAATTTATATTCAGACCCTTTCAATTCTCCAACCAACTCATCCAATTTCGACTTATAAAAGCCTTCGGACTGTCTGCAGTGAAGCAAATCTGAATTTAACTGAGCTATGATAATTTTTTCATCAGAGATGGAAATCAGATCCACTATTTGATGTTTTAAATGCAGCAGTTCCTGTTCTTTGCCGCTATTCCACGCATGCTGTTTGCCAGCACTTTCCTTGGCCAGTTTTAAATCTTCTTCTAACCTGTTTTTCTCATTTTCCAACCTCTCGTTTTGCTTCAACAAATCATTGTGGGCCGCTTGTAGCTGTTTATGCAAACCTCGGTCGATGTAGCCACTTAAATTATCTTCTGCTTCCTTCAGCTGTTCCTGTAGTAACAAATTTTTCTTCAGTAAATCCTCGTTATATTTACTATACTCCTGAAAGCGCTCCTCAGACTTGTGAAGCTGTTCCTTTACCAGTTCATATAAATTATTGGTGTGATTTGCTCTTTGTCTCTCGGTAATTTCGTTAACCTCGCACTCCGCTAATTTTTGTGATAACTTCTCGAGTTTATCGTCAGCATCTTCCACGCTTTGAATTGCCAGTTTCGCCAGTACTTTCGATAGATTGTTTTTCAACTCCGCCTTATCCGATTCAGTCGTCTTTTGGGCTTCTTGAAGCATTCTAATTTCGGTGCATTTATTTTCGTTCTCTCTTTTGATATTCGCGCTTAGTTCTCGGTATCTGATGGTGATTTTATCCAGATTCTGTTGCACTTCTTTAAATGCCTCGAAAGGAACTGAGAATTCATTTATATTTTTCAGGATAAGTAAATTGGTTTCTAAAGTTTTATAGGCTCTAGATCCTTCGGAAACCGTTTTCGTGTAAAATACTTCAGCTGCACTCAGATTACCCTTAAGGGTTTCAACGCTACTGTTTAGAATGCTGATTTCTTTTTCTAGAAACACTACTTTCCTTTGTAGTAGGACATTATTTGATGTAATTTCCTCTATTTTTTTTAGTCTTTCTTGGTCAGTTTCGTTTTCTACCAGCACATTCCATTTGGACATCAAAATTTCATAATTCTCTTCGCTATTCTTCAAATTTTCTTCCATTCCTTTCACAGCTTCTTCCAATTGCTTCTTACCAAACAAATCCCCATTTAGTGATTTGATAATTTGTTCTGGAAACACACTCAGTTCTCTTTCATAATAATCTAAAACTGCTTCTATTTCCGTAATGCATTTTGAGTGCTCAACAACTTTCTTAAATAATGTTTCCAATCCTCCCTTCAAATTATTCTCGCCAGTGATATCTTTGAGAAGCACACCTTTTTTAACGTTCTCGGAGCTTTCTGTAGTATCTACAGGATAATCTGGCACATCAGTCTGAATATTTTCGTCAACAGCTACCCTATCAGATTCGCTCTCTATAGATTTTTGTTTTGCGATTTCAACATTGACTTTTCTCAATTGTTCTCTTAATTCTCCATTGATACCCTCTAAATTATGCAGTTCCGCTTGCAATCTCATTGCAGGATGGTACCAACCCGATATGTGTTTCACGTCTAGAGCTCTCAAAAGTTGCTCAAAGGTGTCCGATTTTATTTCTTTCAAGGACGAGCCTTTCTTTGTATTTACGCTGTTTAGAATTTCGTGCATTCCTTTTCTCAGAGCTTCGTTTTCATTCACTAGAGCTTTATTATCGTTTTCAAGAGTTGCGTCAATATTTTGTTCAATTGTTACGTTATCGTATATTGGCTTTTCACCTAGATCTAAAATTTGGTTGGTAAGTGACGAAACTATACGATTCAGTTTGTGTATTTCAGATTTCAGAGATATTTGTTCTTCCTCAAACTTAACTAGTTGTTTCTTTACGGACTCCAATTCTCTCTTTTTTTTCTTTTGCTTTTGTGTATACTCAACGTTTACAATTTCTTCTTCTGAGATCCCCAACTTTTCTCTAAAATTGTTTAAAAAGCCAAACCATCAAATTATTCCAAATATTTTTACTAACTCACCTTAATATCTCGTTCTCCTTTTCGAGCATGTCGCAGCTCTCTTGAAGTTTATTTGACGTTCTTACCAAGTTAATTATTTGTTTCTCCTTCAGTCTGCAGTCAGATTTCAACTCCTGTATTTTTTCAATCTTGACTACTAAATCGACTTGACCATTGTCTTGCATTTTGCTTAAAATTCTCTTGAGCTAAAAATAAAATGTTACCAAAAGTTATGCAAAATAAATTGAATTTACTTCTTCGTCTGTACTAGTAGCCGTTTTCTCTGCGTAAGCAACCTCATCTTGTAGATTTTGACATCGACCGTGCATCGATTTCATTTGTTTTTTCAGATCTTTAACAGTAAAACCGAACTCTTTAATTTTGATAGTGTCTTGTTCCCTTTCGATCTTGAGTTTATTTAAAATATCAGTGCTTTCTTCCATTTCTTTTGTAGCAACTTGCAATTGAGTCTTCAAGTCCATCAGCTGAGATTCTCTTTCAGCTAGAGTTCTTTGCAAAGCTTGGATTTGTGATCGCTCCAACTCGTCGTTCGGTAAACTCGATAAGGATGAGTTCAGACTGGTTTGGAGAACCCGGGACTTCAGCTCTTGGATTTCTGCATCTTTTTCGTCAAGAATTTTCTAAAGCAAAATAATAAATATTAGAAATTATAGAGCAATCTATTTATGAATACTATTCAAAAACGAGAGGTGTACCTTCCACTCATCTACCCGGCAGTCTATTTCTGTCGCAAAATCTTGCATTTCATTCTCCAATTTGGACTTTTCTTGCTGTAGTTCTTCATGTTCTTCTTGTAATATTTCATGCTGTGCTGATTTTTGTTTTACTGTTTCTGAAAAAACGTTTCGGAAAAACGGAAAAATGGAAAAATGTTTGCTATAAAAACACATACCTTTAGTTTCTTCTAACAATTCTTCTTTGGCCTTTAAAATTCCCGTCATAGCTTCCATTTCTTTAGTAGCACTGGATAACTCATCTCTGACGTTGGATAGTTTGTCACGAAGCACAAAATTTTCTTTCTCGACTTCCTTTGAAAGAAATGTAGGCATTACCTATTGGTTTGATAATCTTTGGGAATGGAATGTTGGGATGTTCAGAAAAATATTTAACAGAATAATGGTTAGTCGCTTACTTCAATGTCTTGGAGAAGATCAGATATTTGTTTGTTTTTGTTGTGAATAGTCTCCACGAGTTCCTTTTGTTGGTCCTTGATTGTTTCTGATACATCGGATTCGCTTCCTGCCTCTTGGGGGCGTGACTCGATTTCGTTTTGTAAACGTCTGATTTCTTGTTCTAAATTTCCTATGCGGCTATTTAACTTAAAAAAATATGTTTGTATTCTTGTCTAGACTGCAAATTATTCGAATACAATTTTCTACGTATAGTCGCAGGGATGCACATTTAACCTCGCAAAAGCTTTCCTTTTTGTAATTTTGGTAAAAACTCGATATTTCTAACTCTTTACTAATTTTCGAATGAAACCGGTAAAAAGCGGCGGAAAAAGCATCAAACCGGAAAAAATCAACTCTTGAACTTTTAAAAACTTCTAGAAAATTGAGTTTAGTAACTGCAATTTTTAGTTAGGTCGCTATTTTGTGGAGTGAGAGGCAAATAGATCCATTTATTTTGGTTAACTATATATAATTCAAAAGCTACGTAAGATCTGATAATCAAATTCGTTTCAAATTATTATAGTGATGATTATAATAAGTTTTCGTCCCAAATTTTCTTAAAAGCCGATGCTGTGGGTTTGCAATGAAAATATATGCATTTTTATTGTTAAAACCACATTATTTTCGCTGAAAAATTGCCGCACAGGCTTATAAGATAATTTTAAAACAAAAAACTTATATTATAATCATAATCATCACAATAATAATAGGGCCTGAAACTAATTTGTAGATCAGATCTTATGTATAGATTTTTAATTATTTATAGTTAACCAAAATAAATGAATCTATTTGCCTCTTATTATACAAAATTCCAACCTTAAAAGTTGAAAATTTGCGAGTTATTCAATTAACATATAGGCGCCGGACGGGGGGAGGCAAAGCAGGGCACTTACCCCCCCCCCCTCCCCCACTAAAAAATTGAACACTTAATGTTGTTTATAACTATGTCATAAAATATATATATTTTCGATAATAAAGATATTTTTTTAAATTTATTTTATTTCGCCCCCCCCCCTTATATTTGATTTATTTTACTTTGCCCTCCCTATATTAGACCCTATGCACCCATGAACAAACACCAATTCCCCCTTAAATTTAAGATAGCGGTCGACACAATAGCAGAATCTGGTCGCCATTTTGAATTTAGATTATCAATCATCCCCTCCTCCAACGGTAAAAAAATAGAAAAGCTGAAGGGAGTTTTCGGCAATTCCTAGACCCATTTTTGTATATTTCGACTGGAGTGGTAGGTAGGTTAGTCAATATTATGTAATAATTTTAAAAACACGAAAAATAAGAAACAAAAAAGAAAATAAAAAACAATTTTGTTATAGAAACAAAATTAAAATTTATATTAAATTATTATAATATGTTTAACTAAATGTAATATAGATACTTATTACTTTATCATTGTATATTGTATTAAGGGAGGCAAATTGACACAAAAAAGGGCAAAACCTACGAAATTTTTCCGACAGGATGGATTGATTATATTGAGATGCATCGATTCATGAAGACATTTAAAATAAAATAAATCCTTATTTTTGGGGACAAACGCTGTCGTGTAAAAACATATATTTTACATGTACCAAATTATTATTTTTTCTTTGGAATAACCTCGGTGATGAGCAATCGCCGTCGGACCGTTTGACCGCCGGACTGTTTGACCATCATATTCGTGATCAACGACCCCAAAAACTCCCAAGAAAGAAAATTGGATTCATTTCATTAATTATTCCGAAATTTAAAAAAACATTTTTTTTTGTTTTTTTTTTATTTTAATTTTTTTTTATATTTTTTTCGGACACTTTTTATATTCAAATATTATGCTCTCAAAAAAATGCATTTTTCTATGAAAAAATGCACAAAAACGTTTTTCCCTAAAAGTATAGATTTACATTTTTTCAAAATGTCTTCCTGAATGGAAGTCAAAAAACGGCAATTCAATTCATCCATTCGTAAAGATTTCGGAGGTGAAATGTTAATTTGCCTCGCCTATATGCCTACCTTATCTATTTCATCCTTTTTTTTCTCGTTATTTTTTGTTACTTTTTTGTATTTGGTTTTCAATTCCATATACTTTTGTTCTAAATCTAAAAACAGTAAATAAAATATCATAAACACGAAAAGAGCCACCTAGGTAATTTGTCCACAACAATTTGATCACTCTGTAATATACTTGAAAAGTGTTGTATAATGGAGCCATTGAATATTATCGAATAATAACAGCTGATAATCATTATACAACACTTTACATTTGAGTTACATATGTTGCCATGGCAACGTATACACAACATTCCGAATATTTGTATTGCGAGCTAAAACAAGATTGCTATTGGAAATACAAATAAAGACCTCAGCGCCATATGACGGATGTCTGCAAACTAATATTTGGTACGTCATTTCCATAGAAAATATAAGTAGGTAAGCATTATTATCGTTACTTTTTGGTAGTGTTGAAATTGTCAAGAAAATGACAATAACTTATTGTGTAACGTACGAAAGATTAGCGCCACATTCGGCCGCCAGAGGTCATATCGCTGTTCTTGAAATCCGAACATGGGCAGCCCAATCGTGCCAACTAATAACATTGGCGTTTTACAATAAAAAAATTGTTCACATGATTGCTCCCTAAAACGGATTAAAAACTGAAAAACAACTCATGTACAATGGTCGTGAACAAATGATAGTATTCTACTCGCAAAATTAATTAGCCGATATTAACTGGAGCGATTTTATTAACCTGCGGTAATTGGTTGTTATCTAATATATACTATTAGAAGATGGAATCTTCAAAAGCGATGGTGCATGATATACTTAAAATTCCCTAGATCTAGGGAAAATCTGCACAATCTGGCACCGCACGCGACGATGTGACGGGCGTTTTGGCTAGATTTACTTTGTCGCTCGGCGAGGGGCAAAGTAAATCGCTCATATATATTACCAAACAACTAAATAAACAAAGTAAACAAAACATATTACCAAACAACTAAATAAACAAAACAACTTTTATATTACCCTACCTACTTATTTATTTATTTTTCTTTATGAACTGTTCTTTCCGAGTTTGCGCACAACTCCACTTACTTTCGTATTCCATAGAACTGGATTTTCTAGACCTAGAACTCCTGGCATCCGTGTCAGATTCCAACCGCCTCGCTTCCTCCTCTGCCTGCTTTATCGCCATCTCCTCCAACTCGTGAAGTAACGTCTCCACCTGTTCCCCCTTGTATTTCAAAACCTCTTGACTCACCTTTAGGAACGCTTTACAACTTTCCACGGCAACTTCCTCGCTATCACAGTCATACCAAGTAACTGTGTTATAAAGCTCGTCTTTTTCCTCGTCGGTTAAATCATCGGGTGCGATGGAAAGAATATACTTCCAATCCATTTTAGTATCACCGTTCTTAAATAAAATATTATATAAAATTACTGTGCAACTGACAATTCACTCAGCTCTGAGAGCAGCTGCACTGACTGTTGTTTGGTTACCTAATATAATATGTTACCTAGCAACACGCGCTGGAATATATTGACAATACAAACAGTTTTCCCCACCATTGTTTATATCACATATCCGGCCATTGACACAGGACTTGTGAAAATTTAAAATGTATTTTTCAGTAAAATATATTGGTAAAGATACTTACTTCATCTAAGTGGAAACAAAAGTATAAAGACCCTGTTTCTAGACTACAAAGCTTTTGAAAGAACAGAGGACATAGAACTAGACAGAACTGAGATCACAGATGATTTGAACAGTGTTTTCCCGGTCGAAAATAAAGAGATTCTGGTCAATCCGGATTGTTTCATAGGGATAATATTGGATTACATATACAGTGAAGTGGGGATAGATGAAGAAATAAAAGGTAAACAACCCTTAATGTTAAGTTGATTTACATACACAGGAATTTTGTAGGTGACTTTAATATGTCAAGTGAGAAGGGGAAATTGTTAAACGTGCATGACTTTCCTTTAGACTACAATGGGCTGAACATTTTTACTGAAGGATGTACTTATTACATAGTCCAAACAAGTAGTAAGCAACTGATATTGTTTTCACAGCAAAATTAATGTTCTCGGCATATTTTAGAGGATGAGGTGAAAGTTCTTCTTAGCAAATTGTCTAATGAATACTGGGATTTTATTGACTCTCGAAGAAAGAGATCTTCCGTAAAGAAGGTTGGTTAAATTCACGCAAACATATTTTTTTTATTAGTAGATATCTTATTTTGCTATTTAAAGTATGCCTCAGCGTGTTTAAACCCAACTTTTAAATATTCGCATTTTAAAGTTACCATGGCAACATCAACAATAATTTATGAAGGTAGAATGAGGGTAGGCAAGCGCAACTCTTTCTGTTACCTTTTGCTCATCCATCCATCTTTTGTATTCTTTTTTATAAGCGACTTCCGATTTTGCGATATTAGGGTACCTATTAACCGAGACTCTGATTTACTATTTAAGTAATTAATATTAAAACTAATTTTTAAGCAATAATACCACCAATAACAACTGTGGTAGCAACAATTAATCTTATGTGACAGATTGCAAATTTATTTTTGTTTTTCTCATTTCCATGTCCACGAAAGACATACTGATGTCACATTACGAATTCGACTGTATTTTTTTATTTAAATTTTTTTGTGTGCGTTACCGCAGAAGTCCATCATTTATCAATCATTTTAAAAATTATTTTTTTATTGGAAACGGGGCGTTTTCAAGAAGGTCCCATTTTAGTTTTATTGGCTATGGATCTTGGATTCGGAAGATATACCGGGAAACTCACGCTACTTCGTTATACGTTTGTAAACCTTAGCTGGCAATGAAAATATGCATTTTTATTATTAAAATCACATTATATTCATTTGCAAAACCACAGCGCAGCCTTATATGAAAATTTTAGGACAAAAAACGTAATAATCATGACTATTATAATAGCTAGTTCCTGAAACTAATTTGATTATAAGATCTTACATAGCTTTTTTACTATTTATTTTATAGTTAAACAAAATCTATTAGCCTCTCACTCTACAAAATCTCAACCTTTCAGTTAGGCAGCTAGTTATACAAGAAGGAGCATTTGCATTGCCTTAAAATTTGAAACGAGTTTAATAAACATGCCACATGCTTGGTGAATTGAAGGTTCCCTCAACATAACATGTGTTTTTATACTTCTATTATATTTAGTAAATTGATGCATATGAAGGATGTACTGAACAACTAACTCTTTATCTATTTCCATTCATCTACAGTTAATAGACAAAATGGTTCCCAAGATATAGATTTTAATTAAATATTTAGGAGACATTGTACATTTTTTATATTTTCCAGAGAAGAAGCGGTGGAAGCAAACCATCAAGCAAAGGATCTGTGAACTCTTCCACAGTAGGAAAGGCAAAAAGAAGCAGTAAAGCTTCCAAGTCCAAACTATTACAGTAAAAAATAGACTACATTTATTGAAATTATTTTTACAACTTATTTTAATACATTACAATTTACTTTTTGGTTTAATTGAAATTGCCCTATCTTCACTGAATTCCTTCTCCCAGTCACATATATTTCTCTTGGTTAGATTGTATGTTTTTCCATGCCTGCCCAACCCTGATATAAATTTTTTCGCCCCTTCCATGGCCCCTGATAACAGCTTTTTGCTGTTTTTCTGTTCGTACTTTAACAGATCATCAAAAGCTTTATGATAAGCAGCATTATAGGTGGAATCTCTATCAACACATAGACAATCTTGCGGAAATTTCACCAGACTAGAAGCTAAATTTATACCTTGACCCAAAGCTACAAATGTAAAAAAATTATATATGTATAGCATACAAAGGGTGTAAACCAAAACTACCAAAAAATATAGCAATTGTAAATAAAAAGTACAACATATCAAATAGTAGGACATACCTGTTCCGCATGCAACTATTCTATTAGCCACTCCCCATTCAAATGCTTCTTTAGCATTAAGTGATCTACCAGTCAATATAAGGTCGAGAGCTCTGGAAAGACCTATCATCGCCTGAAGTCTGACTGTGGCGCCATCAGTTAAAGGTATACCTAAAATTAGTATAAATTATTATTCACTAGTAATAAAAAAAATATATTTGCCAAACCAATTTCATAAATTTAGTTATAAAAAATATACAATTGGTAAACTGTAATTGTATCCATGCACGTATCATGCTCGTATTTTGTCCAAGATAAATTTCCAGCGAATAAATTTTATGGGCTAGGTATTTGCTTAAAAAGTAAATTACCTACCAAATCTTCTACCATATAATCCTAGAACGGCTGTCTCTTCCATAACCCTCAAATCACACATTAAAGCAAGCTCTAAGCCTCCTGCAACGGCATACCCATTTATAGCAGCAACCATAGGTTTTTTTACATAGTTCCAGGAAAGGCCCTGAAATCCAACTAACGTTACTCTCTGAGTTAAGATTCATCAGTATTAATTACGTTAACTAACCATGAGACCATTTTCTAGCAAATTCTCATCATTATGTTTTTGTTCTAAATCTGCCAATTCTTTTAAATCAAATCCAGAACAGAAATTACCACCCATACCATACAGAACAGCTGCATACGAACTACTATCGTCCTCAAATTTTTCAATAGCACTTTTAATTTGTGTAGCCGTGGTGAAGTCCACACAGTTCCGTTTATCTGGTCTATTTATGCCTATTGTTGTTACTTGTCCCACTTTGTCTATTATTAGGTCTTAAAATTGGACGTTAGTTAGCATAATAAATCATAAGGAACTGTGTACTTTATACTGTACTTTATTATAAACTTGTGTAAGTACTTACTAGAAAAAGTGGTCATTCTTCTGGTGATTTTCTTGGGTAATAATAAGTTAATTAATTTAGATTTAAACATGACTGACCTATCATTCTTTGGGTATGGCTAAAAACTGATTGAAATCATTGATTAATAGATGATTTAGATAAAACTACATAGGTATTTTAATATTTGAAAACAAACTTTAAAACTTAAAGGTTAGAGGTGGCTAAGTTAAATTTGTGGCAGAACTCCGAATTTACGTTTTACACTTGCAACATTAGTCCGAATGTCAAAAAAACACCAATGATCTGTGGCCACTGGTCCAGCTGGTCCAAGAACCATAAGGTTCTTTGCCCTTAAGGATTGTGCCGGACGAGCGAATATCTTCGCCGAACGTAGTGGGGGGCTGTGACGTCGCCACGGACCATAAAATACGAATTTACATGGGATTTATAAGGGAATGGACCGTCTTTCGGGTGTTAATTATATTTCCAAATAATAAGACCAAATAGGATAAATAAATATTTAGTTTAGGGTTTAACCTATAAAAATCATAATGAAAAATTGGTCATACTGGTAAGATATTTTACTACACGTACTTAAATGTTGGAGACGAGTGTTCTAGGGCAAGACCTAGAAGCTTGTGAACAATTTCAATTTACTACAAACAATTTAAATAGACTTAAAATGCCGAATTAATTTCAGTGACAGTTTTTTATTACTTATACCTTTTCTGTATGTCTACTTTCCAGTCCGCAGAAACTTATCTTTTGAAATCACTATTCTTTTAAATGTTTATAATATAGTGTTTATAATATAATATACTTGTATATAACATAGCGAATTCAGAATCATACAGGTAATTGCAATGTCATTAGAAGAGGCTGCTATAAATTTCGAAAAATACAGAGTATCAATAATTTTGCTACAAATACGTGTATCCTAATAATATTTATTCCATAATAATAGTCTCATTGAAACATAACATACCAAACTGTGCCCCAGATTATTAAAATTTCGGATGATTTGAACTTAAACGCCTGATGTTTAGGTACTTTATTTGCACATTTATACATACTTACCGGAAATTTATACTATGAAAAAACGAACAACAACGTATATACAATAGTCCAATGTCTAAAATATCACTATATTGTTTATATAAAAGAGAAACTTGTTTAATTATTGTTTCCAATCGACCTTTCTTTTTGAGAAAAATAATAATAATGCCCCGTTCTCCAGGGTCGCGGGAATTTGAACGAACGTAAAGGTAATACAAAGTGAAATTTAATTATATCAATAAAAAAAATAGCAAAAATAAATGTTGGGCACCACCAACGAGATTGAACAGGTCGCTGGTCCTGACTAGCTGTAGCGGAGAGATATGGTCGTGAATTCGAAGGCCGTTGCGATACAAATAAGTTCGGTTTGTGGAATAACACTATTCTTACCTACCCCGGCTTTTACTGCAAAAACACTAAGGCAGGCTGCTTACGTTCACTAAAATATTAAATAATAATCCTCCGGCTAAGCGGATTAAGGACAAATAAAAACGAAGATTTTTTGTTCAAATTACGGAGAAAACAAAACGACAATCCGTCTTAAGTTGACAACGCGAAAAAAATCTAAGGAATTATCATAAGTAGGTATCAATGCAAGCACGAAATGCAAGGCAAAACGTGAATTGAAACGAAGGCGAAATAAACGAAACAGAAGAACACAAATGCGACAAAATTAATTAAACAACAAGTTTCTAACGTTAAGTTCCAGAGGAGAACAATATTAAATATCAAAGCACGATTCAAAAAGCGATGACACTGTCACTCAAAAAAACGCGGACTCCCTGATTTTTGAGACATTTTTCAGGCAGCCGCGGTTCCGCTTTTTGTTGGTCGGCGTCACACGTAAATATATCGAAAATCGTATTACCCATAGCTTGCATTTCGCTGTGCAATCTGTTGCGGTATGTAACATTATACACAATTTAAACGGCAATTGCACTCTAACACACAGCACAGAACACACACAGTTGACAGTTGGGTGCGCGATGACGTCAGATTAGGGTAGGAAAACGTGTCAGTACGAAAAGATAGGAATCGAACTATCCTATTCCTGAATACAATCCTTGCTTTGCCCTCGTCACAGTATATATATAGATATTTCACAGACGTCAGAGTTTTTGTGCTAGGCGGTAATATTTTCTTTGAGTGGTCCTTACTTTGTTCCATTAAAAAAAATCATGTTTATAGATTATAGAATTAATATTTTTATAGAATTGTGCAATTATTTGTTATAGAATTCTGATAGTCGTAAAATTAAACCTTTAGTAGGTATACATTTACATTTTTTTCTGGATTTCTTCAAATAACTGTAGGGGGCGGCTAATTTTAAAGAAAAAATATTTAACTAGCGAAAATGATTGGTTATTTCTAAAAAATATTTTAACATTTCAATGAAAGAAAAAGTATTCTTGCCGCCCTGAATGGAAACATATATTATAGCTTATTATATCGTCAGCTTTGGCGAACAAACCTTACCTTGGTAACTGATTGTGACTTTATAAGTAAAAATCTAAATTTGGAAACCAACTGGTTTTCCTTGGTTAATCTAATTCCATGTATACGTATTTTAATTATCTGGTCAGTCGCTGACCCTGTGACAAAAGTAATTCTATCCTCTATCTGAAAGGGATTAAGTAAAAAAAATTGAAAAAAAAAGAGGAGTTGAACTCATAACTTTCCATATAGAACACATCCACTTTACCTGCTTGGCTACCAAACGCTCTGCCAAATGTCTGACGAACTATACATTTGAATCAATTCAGTCGACTACCCACAATGAGCGCTACATTTAGTACTTGTCTGGCAGAGGGATAGTTTGTTTGATCTGATATGTAGATGCAAATAATTTTAATCGCCATTTCTATAACCTCAAATATATGTTATAAAATACAATACTGTATTTTTCTTTTGTAAATAAATATGAATAAAATCAATAGTTTGGTATGGAATTACGTCAAAGCATAAGCGTATTTGGTATCATTTTGATGCTCTATAGCAGCTGGATCCAGCTCTATATTTGACAGGTTGGAAAGTTGGTAATTTTTTTTTAAACATGTCCTATTGTTGTTTTACACAAAAGTGAATAACTCACAACTATGTAGAGCTGCTTGCTCTACTCAAAAATGGACTCATTACAACAAGTATTGAACTCAATATTCGAAATTTACTATTTTCAATATGGCCACCTGTACTATAGAACGGTAGAATACACTTAAGGAACAAACAGTCCAGTGGAGATGTAGTTGTTCATGATATTTAAAAATGACCAAAAGTGACCAGCTGGGGATGGATGCTTATTTGGTTTTATTATCTGTTTGATAGTTAATTTTTATTTGTTCAATTGATGCCGAAATAAATTGATCTATTATTATAAGAACGAAAAGAATAATAATGAATGAATAAAACAAACAATATAATGCATATATATTTACATATATATATTTGTTAAAACACTTACAATTGGTAAACGATTATAGTGAAAATAAAATATCTATTTTAGCCTGTTTCGGTAATATGCTACAATACTGTCTTATATTTTTAAAACCTAACAATATAATAACGGTATATATTCTGATCACAACAACTGATCAATTATATGTCAATCACTACTGCCTGGCTTCCATGTATAATATAAAAGAACAGATAACAGTTTTGACTTATTAAAAAACCGGAATAATCTACACTAATTCTACAACATATCACATTTTTTCCACAATAGATGCTTCAGTGACAAAAACCGCAGAGCAAAACACTACACGAGATTGCAATAATGAAAAATACTTAAATTAGTAGAAACCATTAACAAAAATATATCTACAACATTATGCCCAACACTGAAAATACCTTTATACCTGCATAACAAATCATAAATGAAAACAATTTCTTATTGTTTTTGACTTTTTTAATTCTTTGTTTCCAGATAATTTTAATTTTTAGACATCTGTCTGTCCCAAAAGTATCCGACCTTCCTTTATACCTTCACGCTTGACAATTTTAGCGCCCTCTGCCGGGTACGAGTGTCAACTGTAAAGCTTCACGAACTCCCGTGATGGCAGATTTCATTGGGACAACTTAGTTCAAGTTCAGCGTGGGTTTCTTTACAAAGTGTTTTTTATGTATTGCATTTGCTATTGTTAATAATAACGGGAAGATTGAAGCAACAAATTTGCATTAAATTTTACTTAAAACTCGAAAATAGTTGTGCGGAGACCATCAAAATGATGAAAATGGCATTTGGGGACGAGTGTATGAGCAAAACACAAATAAAAGACTGGTACCTATAAGCGTTACAAAGACGGCCGTAGATCTGTTGATAGTAATCCACACTCTGGGCGCCTTTGAGGACAAAAACACCCGAGAATATCGACCGGGTGCAACTTGCGATCAATGATTGTCGGTTGACTGTGCGAGAACTAGAATGTGACTTAGAATACCGAAAACTAGTGTTTGGAAGATTTTAAATTCAAATTTGCATGGTTAGTGTGTGTGCGAAATTCATTCCGAAATTGCTCACGGTGAAGAAGAAAAACCTTCGCCTCTAAATCACTCAGGACAATTAGGAAATGGTCAATAATAATGAAAATCTGCATAAAAAGATTATAACTGGTGATGAATCGTGGGTTTATGTTTATGATCCTAAAACAAAACAAGTCTTCGCAGTGGAAGCTGCCTTCGGAGCCACGACCAAAAAAAGCCTGCCAAAGTCGGAGCAATGTCAAGTTGTTGCGTACCACAAAAATGCTCCTAGAGATCAGACGATTAACATAGAATATTATCTTGAAGTTATGAAAAGACTGCTTCGACACAATTAAAAGAAAATAGCATCAGCTTTGGTCATGTGGTGCTCGGTTCCTTCATCACGATAAGGCAACAGCGCATGCATTGAACCTCGTGCGTATTATTCAATCAAATGGGATCAACTTCAAAGGATGCCACCAGCCCCATGATGCAGAATAACAGCAGCGGGGAAATATGAAGGAAGCTCGGATATTTTTGGGACACACCTCGTATGCTATTTTTGATACACACTAGTGATTACAAACACAGAACAAATATAATTGGCAGATATACATAATTGGTCTGAACAAAAATTACAAAATATATATAATAAAGCCACAAACACAAAATTAAAAAGGAATGAAAAAGAAAATATCACAATATCAGTATCCTATACCTATTCTTACTCGCTTACCACATAACACAATTTAGCTTAAATGAATTTTTTTAAATTATAGAACTTCATTGACTTCATTGAAATCAGAAAACTCAGTCTGGTAGTACAGCACTAAAAGTGAATTGCTTAAAATTATAAAATGTCAGGTCAGTCTATCCGAATAAGCAGTCTATCCGAATAAGCAAATTTCATGTAATTAAGTTATTACAAATTACAATTAGTTACCAAATAAAACAATCATATACATACACAGTAAAAAAAATATACAAATTACCTTCCTTGTAATAAAATTTAAGTATTTAGTATTAAATAAGACTAAGAGTATTTAATAATAAATATTATACAAAGTATCCCTTAAGGTTCATACCCTGGACCCTTATACGCTCCATATTGAAACACAACATATTTACATTCTTTATGTAAAACAGCCTCCAATGAACATCCCTAGAAATTACTCTTTTATCACAAAATGCCTATTGTGTTTCCATCCCAATACACCGTACTTTTGTTTTTAATTGACAAGAAATAAAACATAGGATAATGACTATAAATAAACCTGTCTATGGTGCATAGCAGAGAAATTTAAAAGTACTTCTTACATTAAGTCATCGCCAACTTTCACAAAATTATGCGAAAGAAGCTCCCTGGCGGTCGCCCTATCTTTCGGATCATGTTTGAAACACAATTCAAGGAAGTCTAAGCCTTCATCTATCATATCGTCAGGCGGATCGGGACTTTGACCCATGCCCACTTTGAACATTATTTGGTAGTTCGAGTCATACTGGGCCCACGGTCGCTAGGAAAATAGCAAAATAAATTACACAAGGCCAAAATATAAGAAGGTATATAAGCTTACTTGTCCCGAGGCCATCTCCACAACTACACATCCTACAGACCAGATATCCGCTGCTCTTCCGTGTCCTTCTGCCATATTCCTTGTGAATACCTCGGGCGCCATATAAGCTGAAAAATAATAGTCAATTGATATCTATCGATTCCGAGTCTCAGGGTACACAAAGTACTGCAACACACAGTTTAACACTTTTGATAAAGTGTCGTCTGTGCTATCACAGGCTTAACTACTTTTAGAGGGTTGACATGATTTTCAAAAGCATTTTTCACATAGTGGTTATAGGCCGATCAAGTTCACTTTGTTTATATTATTTTCTATTGCATTGGGAAGTTGTAGAGCGTGAAATGACCCACCTACTTGTTTGCACTAGTCTTTAATTTAATAAGTCAAAAAGATGGTGGATGTAATTTTGTTTAATACGTTCAAACTACGGTGCCTTTAGAACTTATTTCGTTCGTATTTCATTAATATTGCAAGTGGTCAACCGTTTCATCTACCGGGTATTTTTCATAATGTAACTAAACGGTGAAACATGGCGCGGTGGCATTTTAGCAACGCAGGCATCAAAATTCGCCTCACAATGATTCAAAGTAATTTTTATTTTTCTGAGGTGCTAAAGTTGAGGAAAAATGTGGCAAAAAATTTTAGTTGCATAGTGCTATTTCCCGAACAGCGTATTGTATGGAATCGTCAGAAATGATTGAACACGTTATACTGAAAATTTCCTAGATCTAGAGAAAATCCACACAATCTGGCATCTCCGCACCCGACGATGTGTTAATACCGCATCCGGGGGTGCCAGATACAACCCCCCAAAGGCAAAGTCTCGACCCTCTAGGACTTCAAACAAGCAATCACTAGAAGCGATTGTACACGATATACTGAAAATTCCCTAGATCTAGGGAAAATCTGATTATCATGTACATTCGCATTCAGAAAGTGCAAAAAAACATGGTTAGTTTATCAGATAATGTGTTCAGAAAATCCAGAACGTCCAGGCAGACGTAAAATTCAAATGTCTAAAGTTCACAAAATAGCATTCTCGTCAACCAAATCAGACAATAATTTAATTACCTTGGGTGCCGACAAATCCCTTCAGTTCTCCTGGCATCGTTGTATTACATTTTATCTTAGTTGCGCATCCAAAATCTCCAATTTTCAGGCAGTTACCTTCCTCAGTCAAAAATATATTAGCTGTTTTAATATCACGATGTACGATACCGTGGGCATGCAGACACGCCACACCTGACACCAATTGGAAAGTATATCTTCTGACTAAAAGCTCTGGAAGACCATCCTCCGTAGCTCCAATGAGGCACTCCAATGTACCTTCTCCGCAGAAGTCCATGAATAACAACATTTCGTCCTATATTAAGTAAACGTGATTAGTAGTAGATGAGAAAACTATGAATTGTTTAAGTCTCACCTTATGTATTTCCACTCCATAATAACGTACCAAATTTCTATGTATAATGCCCTCCAAAATCTTTATTTCCTCTGAGACCCTCTTTATAGTAACGGTATCATTGTGCTGCAGTGCAATCTCCTTTACAGCCATAAGTTCGCCAGTGTTATTATTAACAGCAGTATAAACCTTGCCGAAGCGTCCCTGACCAATTTTGATGCCACGCTGCCAGGAAAATGTGACATTTCTTCTCCGTACATGAGTTTTGGTTTCTGTGTTGCAAGACAGGACTTTTCCTATTAAATTTTGTTTACGCAAACTATTGTCCAGCTCCGCATCTAGGACTTCTATCGCTTCTCGGTAATGCTCTGCATGAGTTTTTGGAGGGAACTTTATTCTAACATGCATGGAGCCATTTCTTGTATCTTCTTTCTTTTCTTGTGCCATTTCTTCTTTCTTTAAACTGTAAATTTTAAACACACCTGTAATACACAGACTATAATGTTATTTGCATGCCAAAATTGTATAAATTTCATTACAACCCCATCCCTACAGAAAATGTGCTACGGCTATATTTTATTCAAAATTAGCTCTTCCTAAGACTTGTAGTTGCTATTTATTCAAATCCGAAGTAGTAATATTATATAATGTAGACTCACTTCTGTTAACTATGTTTTCTATACACATTATTTTTTAAATATAATTTTGGTAACAATTAATGTTGTTGCCTAAATTTGGCTCACAATATTGACCTCACAGTTGGGTTAATACATAAATCAATTAATTTACTAAACGAATTCAAATATAATCTAAAAATATGGAAAATACTCTCAAGGAAGCTCATTTGTTGAAAAGTAGGTCAAATGTATCAAACACCAGTAATGTTGTTATTTGCTTGCCATAATTGTATAAAATTGCTTTAGGACAATGATAGGGTACAAAACATATGCTACGCCTAAATTTGATTGACAATTATCTCTTCCGGATTAAAAAAACGGATAGCCATAAGATACTTGTGCTATATGGGGATAAACCTTGTTTGTGACATTTTAGGTTACATATACATAAAAGTGGCTAAAGGCAAATCAGTGTGTCTCAAGTTTACATAAGTTGAATTCGAATCTCCCGTGAATGTCATTTGAATGATGACATGAATGCCATTATGTCTCAGCTGTAAGCAATGGATCATGTTCCTGCAAATACAGCCACTTTTTTCTCGTCCTCATAACACTACAATAAACGCATGACAATGTACGCCTCAGGTACTTAAAGTAACTAAATAAACCAGAAAGAAAATCATTACATACCTGCTAACGTTTAAATTAACAGCATCTATGAAGTCTGTACCGGGCGACTGTTGCTCTGTACTTGTCTTGCGTCCGACTCCCCCTGACCTTTGGCTCTTATATGTGGGTCGCGGACTAGGCGATGGTCCCCTAGATCTCGCCCTGATGTGCTCCAGACTTGATCTGGGAGATGCCGAGTGGACGCCGCTATCCGGAGTAGAAGGAGCTGTGGTGCCTATCACATGCGATATACAGATGTCCATGTCCTTTTTTAAGTTTTCAAACATTTCTTCCGACAAGTGTTTCGTATTGGCCGGCTCACAGACCGTCAGGAGGAACTCCATGCCTTGGAATGCCCATCTAGGACGCATGCCACGACCCCTTTCGCAGCGTTCGGTAACAAACTTCATCCATAAATTAGCAAAGTCGACCATGCTGTGCACCAGGCGGCCCCGATATTCGGGCGGAGTTGAGTCCGACATTTCTTTATAGAACTACAAACATATATATATATTTTTTAATATTATATATTTTTAACGACTAAATACTTACATCAAACCCAAATCGGTACACTTGCATCAAGATTTCTCTAATTCTTGAATTCAGGGCTATTTTGTCCATCTCTTCAAGTGATGTTATGTTGATGTGTTCAAATAGGCCCTGCACTTTTCCTATAGCGTTGGGAATTATACATTTATAGGCAATAATGGATTCCTAAAAATGAATGTATTTCACTTATATCAGTTGCATAACAGTAAAACTTTAACATACCCTTAAAACTTTTTCACAGCTGGAGGGCACTGATTCATAATGAAAAGTAGTCTTGGAAAACGCCATAGTCTTTAGGCTCATTTCGCGTTCCTCGTTGAAAAGGGATTGTAGTTCCCGACAAACGGAAAACAGGATTTGCCTGAAAGAAAGATAATAAAAATAACAAACCTATAGCACATTGACTGAATGACTGAATTGACTGAATGACTGGCAAAGTTTTTGGTTTTTTATTTCTTTTACAAAAAAAAAAACTTTTACACTTTTTTTTTAAAGAAATTTGGTGAAAACTTCCCTTTTTTTGTCCCAAACACCCTGTAATTTTTTTGATTTAAAATATTTATTTTTTCACCTTATTTTGATTTAATATCGAAAAGGCACCCTAATTTTCAATTGAAAATTCTCGAGTCAAAGTATCTGCTTTTTCAAAAAAGTCGGTGGGCTTTTTGTTCGTTGAAATCTCTACTTTCTGATGTAAAGTAGTGTAAAAAAATATGCATTACTATGATAAATGTTCTCAGGAAATGCAAAGAAACGAAAAAAACTGGAATCTGAAAATTTTTTTTTAAATCAAAATTGTACATTTTGAGCTATTTATTAAAATTTACACTTTAATTACTCGAAAAACTGGGTTTCATCCTCGGTTTCATCGTACTATTATTTTTTTCGGTTTCAAAATTATCGACCCTGGTCTACTAGCTATTATTATAGTGTTGATTATAATATAAGTTTTTTGCTCAAAAATGTTCTTAAAAGCTGTGGTTTTACAATGAAAATATGCATTTTTATTGTTAAAATCACATTATTTTCATTGTGAATCCACAGCACAGGCTTGTAAGAAAATTTTAGGACAAAAATCTTATATTATAATCATCACTATAATAATAGCTAGTGCCTGAAACTAATTTGAATATCAGGTCTTATGCACCTTTTTAATTATTAGGTTGAAAATTGAAAATTTTCATAATATTTTCCTGTGCCGCTATAACAGATTTCTATTTGGCTAGTAAATATAACGAAGAAATAAAAAAATATATAACTCACTTTATGATAGTTTCATCGCTTTTGGGTATGGCGGCGAGCACCTGTTCAATGCGTTTTATCAGCCTCTCGCCAATCCGCTTTAAAATAGATCCCAGTATATTAGAAAACTTGCTCCTTAGTAACTCCTTCCCACCGGCAATATAATCAATTATGCTGCATGAGAACTGATACTCTTCCTCCAAGAGATTCTTCTGGAAAGTGTTGTGGTGCAGCAGAGCCCACTGCTCCAAGTAATCCAGATAGTCTATAAATATCCTCTTAATACAATCGTCGAACTCTGATAGTTTTTCTGGATATGAACACAGGTTGTCATTGGTGCTCTGGGTAGCAGCTTGAACGTACTGAGTGATTCTCTCACGTTCTGTGGTTGCTATTTGCAAACCTTCCTTTAGTTCTCTCATTAATTGCCGGATGCTGAGCGGGGAAGGGTTTTCTGGTTTTTGTTCCAACCGCATAACAAGATACTCATGTATGAATTCTAAAGGAACCATCGCAAGGAAGAGAAACGTGGCTCGGTAAGATGGCAGATCAAGGCCTTTCGCTTCTGGACTCCAACAGCCATAACGCCGCAGTTCTTTCTCTTCCAAATCCGTGTTATCCTAAAATGGATAGAAGATATAAAATGAAACATTATCAAAGCGCATAGACAAATAATGTTTATACGCTATAGCAAATTTTTGGTACCTACATCAGAGAAATCCTCATCATCCGCCAACCGTAAGGTGATCATAGCCTTCCTAAGGACATTCTGATGCAACCTATCCAAAAAATTCAAACTCTTGTCCAAAGCCCTAGTTTTCAGAACATTCTCAATATATCTCCTATAAGGAGACATATTGTTGGAATCCCTCTTGCACATGAGCAGAGCAATAGGGGCGATACTAAAATCATTACTCCTGCCGTAGCTGTGGTAATCATTTGTGGAAGAATTAGAGCTGTTGTTGCTATCCGAAGGACTCTCGGAACCCAGATCATCCCCCAGTAAAGGCCAGTTGCCACATTTGTTATCTAGAAGTATAAGTAGTCGCCCTAGAATATTCAATTTGAGCCTTTGGTGTTTGGTCATATTGTACCACAAGCACATGGCCTTGACCCTACCGACGATTTCATTACTGCTATACAACGGGTAAAGTTCTGCAAAAGCTTTACTTGAAGGGAACAAACTTTCCGCATCTTCGAGTCGTTTAAGCAAGTTTTCAATGTCGCGTAAGGCCTCATTTTGGGCCTCCATGCACGCTAGACAGTAAACAGACAAACAACCCGAACAGTCATCCTCCACGCCACTGTCACTATTTTGTGTAGAGTATTTTCGAGGGTGCCTTTGGAATCGATAGTTTTGTATGTCTTGAAGAAGCGGTGCAACAATTTCTCTGGCAGAGCACAAGTAGGCATCTTCCTCAGTAGGGGTACGTTCGGCGTGATACGCTTGTAGCTCCAGCCATATGACATCTTTCAGTTCATTTTGCCACAGGGTCTCCTCGCGGCTCATCTGGAATTAATTAGCAAATTAAGGGACAATTTTTAAAAAAGCGAAGAAAAATAATACTCTGATAAATTATTATTATAGTAATAATTATTAATAGTTAGTAATAATTTATATAGCATAGGAAAACAATTATTATGTGTAGCTCCACAAAAATAAATTAAAAGATTTATATATTTTTTCTAATTTTGACTTCTTGAATTTTGATATTCTTAATGTAAAGTGAGACTTTTCAAAACCCTTTGACATTCGGAAACCTTTTACTTTTCACAAACAGTTACGAAAAGTAAAATATTACGCAACTGGTTTTTGTAAAGTTCATTTCATAGTAGGTTATTTAGACCTGACAAGCTATGAAAGTGACGAGCTGTCACACCGTTACAACCTACTGGATTGTTTTTAAAGGCATAAAACAAGTTTTCTTCTCATAAAATATAAAATTGGTGAAAATTAGAAAAAATCTTTATGAAACAGGTGGGAAACAAAATTTTGTGTAACTCACATCCTTTTGCTCGTTACACAAAATACTACTTTTCCCAACCGGTCACATAAATAGCTATTATAATATATATATATATATATATATATATATATATATATATATATATATATATATATATATATATATATATATATATATATATATATATATATATATATATATATATATATATATATATATATATATATATATATATATTTTTTTTTTTTAATAATTATAGTAATGATTTATAGGACAGGAAAACAATTATAATGAGTATTTTATGTTTGTACATACTATCTGTTTTATAGTTTCTTACTATAAAACAGATGTATTTATTTATTTGTATTGATGTTGTATTTATTTATTTATCGAGATATACAGGAAAACCCATTACCAAAAAATATATGAGGGCCCTGATGAGGACATTTCAACAAAGACTAAATTTATTACGATTCTGTGAGATAAGCTACAAAACAAGCCTAAAAATTATTAGATGGATTGACTGTCACTAACTCTTGAATTGGTAAACTTTAATGTCAACGATAGGAGAACACGTAATGCTGATTTTCTCAAATTACCTTTTTACTCATCAAACTATGGGTTGATCGAGTCTATAACGAGGCTACTAAAAACTGCTAATACCTTTGAGCTAATACCCATCAAAATTTTATTAATCTCCTTGTTTCATCTCTTTTTATCTGGAAATAGACATAAGGAACATATTTATATAAGTAACGTTAACGTCCGTATAAAATGTATACGAAATTCACTGACCGCTTAAAGGTACAATCGGTGTTGCCAGATGTAATTCTCAAATTTCTCAATATTCAATCAAAATATCAAATTCCACAATACTATATAAAAGTTGTATATATATTATTTATGAATGTCATAAAAGAATTATTGTGCATACAATAATTATAGTATAGGCTAAGGTGTCATTTTTGCATTTACTTTGAAAATATTTTCATCTACTATGAAAATTCCGTAAACATTTATCGTAAAAGTTAAAAGCGGCAACGCCGCTCGCTCAGCTCATTGCCGACAGGCAAATATCGAAAGCATATATCTCTTTTTAACTTATTGGAAATGACGTGTATCTTTTTCATTTGGCACGAAGCAAGTTTCGGAAACTATCGAGAGTATCGAGTCTGGCAGTTAATGAAAACATGGAATATGAAAATATAAAATAATAATAATAAAGACGGAAATATGAAAATTATTTTATGAGTATTTTACTGCTACTGCTAACAGAGATCTTCCCCATCGCGATAAGGATGAATTGGTGGTTATGTGTTCGTGTTCGGATTATAAAGAAGCATCAAAGGCAAGCATATACCATTGGTCGGACTGCAAAACCTGCATTATGTAAAATCTGCATTTTACATAATTTTACAGTAGACACAAAAAAACCACAAAAGCACATATTTGTGTAAAATGTACGTATTTGCGTATTGACTGTACAAAACCTCGCATTTGAAGTGCGCGGTAATACAAAACTGACTCATACTCATATACGAGGTTATGTTCTACGCAGTGACAGACGAGGTTATGAACTAACCCTTCTTGGTTATGAACAACGAAGATTTCTCAATTTAGGGGCGCATTCACTTCCAAGATTTTGCACGTGTATACCTTAGGTATATAGGAACGATTCTAGTGAGCCAAAAAACTAATTTTCGTACAAAAGTTCAGATATGAGGTTTTTCCGTCCGACCGACGATACACACTTTTAAGAGAAGAAAAGATACATGGAAGTGTCCACTGTACAGCCGCCGAAACCAAAAAGCAGTCGAAATAAGATTGTAGTGAAAGATGCAAAAATGCGATAAGTAGAATGGTCCATGGTTTCTTTACAAATAGAACGATTTGCCAACTTTAAGGTGCTGCGCTGCAAAGTATAAGTGAAAATGATATAGGTACTTAAAATGTGCAAGGCTAGCCTGGCAAAAATTTTGTGACATGAATTTTAGTTACTTGGGGGATGGATTATCTTCGAAAAATAAAAATGTAGACATTTATCACATTTAGGAAATGATTTTCCAAGTTTTGTTAACAATAGTGACGAGTGGTAGAAATAGTGATACGGAACTAAAAATATCAAATGTTTTCAATTATTATAAGTGGCGGTCATAGTGATGTTGACCCTAAGCATAGTGATATTAATTACCCGTTTTTAACCTATTGCGGTACCTATTACGGTTATTTGTTAATTTATTATTACTTTGATGATTTTCATTGTTTTTATTTTTTGTTGAGAATGTTTTGCTTTATTTTGGAATATAAGTATTTTTATTTAATTTATTCATTTTCAAGTTGTAACGGCTATTTAGCTGTTTTGTACATATTTATTTTTGTTTCTTGTGAGAAACATGACTACTGGCGAACCACCCACTAAAATATGGGAACACGCTGAAAGCTATACTTCATGAGTGGTGTGAAGACTTGCATTCAATATTAGCTGTGGTTTAAAATATGCATTTCAAAACTTTTACCCCTACTTTTGACCTCTTAAAAAAATGCCAACGCCCATGAGTAGCGCTGACCAGTTTTGCCGGTCAGTGAACTTCGTATACATTTTATACAGACTGTAGTTAGTGATAACTTTTTGTTGTTTTGCTAAAATAAACTTTATTTTATTATTTCATGTAAATTTATTATACTCTGTTTTTGCTTTCTCTTTTCTAATAACAGTAATTGGATATTCCCGAGGATATTGCGTTAATTAAATAAATAAAAACGCTAAAAAAGAGCAGAAAATATTATCCAAGTAGGCTTCTTTCATTTTGTTAAGTGACAATAAATTGTTAAACTTCTCATTTGAGTTTGATAAAGCTCGAATGTTGGGACATAGAACCTCAAAATCGTGGTAGATAAAATAAAAATGCAAAGATGCGATAACATTTTGTGATCGTGCGGGAAAATCCACAACGGAAAGCATTCAATGATAAAGATAGGTTTTGGGGAATCATCTATGTCAAATTTGCTTGTTTATGATGGCAAACTAAATTACAAATAGTCGGAGAAGCTGCGAGTAGTTGCGAGGGGTTTCAACTATTGCGCTAACGGAATGCAACACTAGAGCAGAGCAGTAATTGTTTGCTAATTACTGATACTCTCTAATAATCTCTACTATTCTTGTTTATCTCTTGGAAGTGCAAACTCGAGCAACAATAGTTCAATATTATTAAAAAACATGGAATAGAGGTTGCAAATTCTCCAACAGGTACATCTACAGAATCAGTTTCGAAGATCAACAAATTAAATTACTAGTATTATAACCGGAAATGTTTATAGTTTTACCTAACTATCCAAGATAATTAATTTTTAAGTAGTTAGATAATTATGTTCACTTGAATAAAAAATACATATAATGAATAATAAATCTACTGAAGTATCATCTATACTTATTTAGGTACTTTTTGAATATTAATTAGGTATTATTTGCTACGCTTAAAAATGTAGCAGTCATGCATGCTAGCAGCATTATTTTTATAATTAGAAACATACTTTATCCGGAACTAGGTATACGCACATTTCACCTTTTATTAAGATAATGCTTTCACCGTTTCTTAGAATTCAATGTAGATAAATATTAAACTCAGATTTGGAATTTCCAAGTCAATTAACAAACACGCAGGTGAAGTTTTACAATAATTTAGCTACAAATCCTGTTAAATTGCAAGTCATATGCCATAAATTATGGAAATACGGAATATATAATATGTGTGAAATACGGAATGTGTTTTTGATACCAGTATCCAATATTAAGAATTTCCGAGAACACAAACAGATAAAGATAAATAATCACACACATGCACACATCTATTTGTTGAAAATATCGATTATTTGTGCAAATATGTACTAATAATCGTACATTATTAATTGTTTTCCGAAAACATGTGTTTAAAGACTACTTACCGGTGTTCCAAATTAGCTAAATATTTCCCAGTTTTTCATAAATGTGATTTATTGATGTTAATGTTAGGTAGAGATAGGTAGTAGTGATAAAAGACAAAAAGTTAATATTCCTAACATTAATGTTTCCACTTAATCTATCAATATAATAAATGTGTCAACAGAATTACATTAGGCTGATTAGACAAGTGTATAACTTTTACTGACATTGGAAATACGAGGGATTATCGAAATGAAAAAAGGAATATTTTCCTGATATTACCTACCTAGGTATATCAAACATTAATGCTCTCTAATCTGTTTGGAATTTGTACAATAAATCTAACGGAGTATTTAAGTAATGCCGTTTTAGACCATGTAATTTGTAACAAAGACGTACTTGACAAAAATAAGAACTTTTCAAGTTTTTTTTTAATATACAGGGTGAATTTGAAATACATGAGAATAATTAAACCTGTCATACCTCAGAAGCTAATTAAAAAATTCACCGTGTTTAAATTAAAAAATTTGACGAGGGAGGTATTAATGAAAGCCTTCATAGCACAGCTGCCCACAGCAACATTCCTAGTTGTAACCTAGTGCTAACCAACGGTATGCTCACGTTAAAAATTGGTAACGAGATATGCATCAAAAATATCACTCTAGAATCAAAACTAATCCTTATATAACCACCACGCTTAGAGTGTACTATGGCTTTATTGCAAATGAAGCATTCTTGTAAAACAAATGAAGGAAGCCAATTCGAAAGGGCAACTGACAGACGACAAATGTTAAGTTTAGTAATCTTGAAATCGCATCTAGAAATAGGTATACAACATAAAGTTTTTATTCATTTGTTTTTCAAAATAGATTTGGTAAAATAAATGCCTATATCCTCCCTTATACCTATATTAATTATCAAATAAAAATTAACTAATAAAAAACCCTGAGAAAAGATCGTTTCCTCGAACTAGCATTGTGCGAAACGAGCCATACGAGTGTCACCACTCATCTTAGTCAATAATAGCTATCATTACATACGAGTAAAATACTATACTATAATATTATCCACTATATTAATGACAACTTTTTTAAGCGGTTCTGAAACTGACAATATTTTATAAGATATTTAGCATCCCTGTACCACATACTAAACGCCTGCACCATGATGTCTTTTCAGAAAATTAACAAAAAAAAGTGATACATACCACTCTTCGAGGATTCCTATCTTGCAGCTGCTTGTCACCACAGCCCATTCGAATAAGTGCACGCAAAGTATGATAGAACTCAACCCTAGACAATGGACACTCGTCACTAGCACTACCCGCACTCAGTTGCTCACAAAAAGCCACCACGGCGCCACTCTTTCCATTAAGACTCTGCCTGTTACAGGGAACTGTTCGACATGATAAACTCATAAACCTATTCGAGCTCTCAATCTGGTAACTCGGCGTCTTAGGATAATCACACTCCAGGGATCCATTGATCTTCTCGGCGGTTGCTGCCTGTGCGCTGGCGATATCCAGCTTCAGGTCGCGCTCCGACCCCCGAAGGAGCTTCATTTGTCGCTTGTTTGTCCTCTTGGAAGCTGAAACTAATTTTTTTAATTGGAAGGGTGTTAGAACAAAAACACATTTTAATATTAATTCAAATAGTGCTTAGGTGGCTCTAATACAATTTTGAAGAAAGCGCGGTTAGCCCTGACTTATGACGGTCACACAGTTGATTATGATGTCGACCAGCGGGAATGGCAGAAAAAGCATCCGTTTGCCATTGTCATAAATTCAAATAAAGTGCAAGAAGTGTAGATCTAACAATATTGAGGGTGGAAAAAAGTAATCAAATGTCTAAAATTGGCTGAGACCTAGGTAGGTACTTACAATAAACTCATAAATGCATCTTCTTAAATCTGCATAGTTGACCTCAGATGAACCAAAGACGTTCATCTGAGGTTAACACTATTTTATTATGCAGCATGAAAAAACTTTTTTGATTAAATTTATCTGCAATGTATATTTTGTTCGGGTGATATAAGATGTGACAAAGTTAAAGAAACAAGAAACACATTATCAGTTCTATTGATGCTGATAATGTTTATTGCTAATGATGGTTGTTTTGTAAATATATTTTATCTGGTAAATATAAAGAGGTTGTATATTTGTGATAATATAAACATAATTTACCTGCTAAATACTAACATCGAGACTGATGTAAATTAAACTCAAACATAACTAAAAGCATTTGTGGGGTTATGGTACACACAAAATTCCCCAACTTAACGTGATCTCAAAACTAATGTACAAATTCAATTTGACCTTGAGTCCTGGCAATTAAGGTTATCATGGCTAATTAATATACATGTTAACACATACACATATAATTTCAGTGTCATAAATTTGTAGTTATCATTCCCCCATATTTCATATTTCTCGTGAAAAATTTTGGTGATTCATAACATAAGCTCAATATACAACATTAATACATTGACAGATAATTCATAAAAATTATTACACCTAAAGCACAACGTACTGTTCGCATATTTTCTTCTAAATTACCTATTCCTACTGATAGTCCGGGAAATAATGACAGATTTTCAGACGTGATTTTACCCAGCATGCCATTTGGAGGGTATTATGATATGCATATTCTGATGATAAAATATGATAAATTAATGAATCATCCCGGGGACTTCATATATTAAAGTTAGTTAACATTTTTTGTCTGCAAATTAAGCATTTCGATACAATTTTAAGCGGCCTTCCATGTGCCCCAAAACAAAGATCAAGTAAAATATTATAGTTGCAAAGTCATAGGCATATGAGCCCAAATGGTTATCACGGTTAGGTGTGCTTGTATTTAGAATATCCGCGTTACAACACATCACTTAATTGAACTCAAAATCTGTCTCTTACTCCACAGCAACATAGGACTCCTCCATAGCATAATAGGGCTTTAAAAATGTCATTTTAATTTTATTTTTAAGATATATTTATTCTAAATAATTGGAAAAAAAATTATTTCATTGTATCTGTCTATCCAAAAGTTGTAATTGACAGGTTGCCCTCTCTCAAAACAATGTATATTTTTCTCAGTGTAAAATATCTTGCTACTTGATAAAAGAAATTGTCAAAAATCACATCTTCTGCGAGGAGAGTTAATATATGATTAAAATGGACATAGCTTTGCACTGCATAAAACCAAATAAAAAACATAACATAACCCAACTAATTCAAATTTTAAATTATCCCACTCTTAACCTAATATAACTCGATACCGTTCCCTTTTTGAGGGAAGAAAGTTCATCTTTAATGTCACTATGGTGATGGTAATTATGTGGTATGGTGGTAAAATATGAAGAGTGGGGGTGTTACTATTCTGATAGCACTCGATTATTAACGATATGTTGCCAAAAAATCACATAACTGAATATAATAAATAATACACTAGGTGTTTGATATATCTCTGATAAATGTTGCTGATAAATTGATTATCACAGAGATAAATTTATCTGCTACTAGATCTGTTAACTCGTTTGTCAGGCGAGATTATAACCTCAATTTTTATTGTGTATAATTATGGAGTTTATAGATTTTGAGGATATGTTCATTGCAGAAAGTTAATTTATTTGAAAATTTTAATAATTGAGAGCCGTATACCTAGTACAAAAAATAGAACAAAGTGATATGTGGATCGTTTTAACATTCTGGATGATGCATAATTTAAGAGAAGATTTCCTTTCGGTAAGGAGAGTGTTAAGTAGATATTATTTTCTTAATACCCTTGAGGAGTATATCAAATGTCGAACAAATACGTAAACATATTTATTGGGCAAATTAATTTTGTTTATATTATAATATGTAGATACTTAAAAGCAATTAATAACACTGTTATTTTATATCAGATGCTCTTTCTATATAGTAATTGGAAACGTTGTCAAAAGGTGTAAGCGTTGAATGAATAACGTTCCTTTAATCAACGGTGCCTACAAGTCAACATGTTATCTGATAATAATTGAAAGCGTAATACGAGGAAATTGTAACTTTTATGACAGCTCAATTTCCAAAAGTAATTGATACAATGGGGTATTTTCGCAGTTTTTTTAACAATGGGAGCAGAAAGTAAATGGAAAAAGAAGAAACCCGTATTTTTTTGTTTAGCTCCAAAACAAGCTGTAAAATAAATAAATAAAATCTTGTGACGTCACTAAGCGCAAGTATAAATAGTGCGGCAAATGTAGTGATTTTTAGGGTATTATGTCTATAAATTGACGGCAGCGACGCCTCACTGCTTCCTGTCGGCCATTGCTGTTGATATTATTAGTATTTATATATACATATATAACATATATATCTAGTAATTTGTCTATTTTCGCTTAATGACGTCATAGAAATTCAAGCTGCAATTAAACACGTATTTCTGAATATTGCGCATTATTTCTTATGTAAAAAATTATGGAAAAAAATGTACTTGTTGAATATGCAATGGCCCATTTTTGTTTCGATCGAGCGAAAATACCCCATTATCCATTGTAGGTACTCATGTTAGAAATATTAAGTTTGATTTTGTACCAGCAAATCACAACTTCTCTATTTTTGTCTTACATTAAATTGTGTATACATTCATTTTTTCTCTGCATCTAAAATAGAAAGAATACAGAGACGTGATAACAGTAACATGGAAGATACCAAAAGGGGAAAAGAAAAAGAGGGTAGCCCAGGAAACGTTAGAAAGTTTTTTGCTTGGAAACATTGGAAAGAAAATTTTTTAATACCTTTAACAAATGATATTACATAGAATATTTGGTAATATATTATTATATGAATATATTTTGAAAATGAAAAATATATGTACAGCAAAGGGTATATAATAAGTAAATATTTTTCATACCATGTTCTTCGGGATTATCAGGTTTTGCTATCAGCTCATCATACATAATACTGACTGTGTTCCTTCTATTTAGGGGTGTCTTCGCTCTTATTACTTTTGGGGATGACATGGAGGCCCTAAAAAATGGGAACAATTTAATCAGTAAAATAATTTAATCAATTAATAATAAATATGTTAACTTTTAATTGGTAGGTAGGTAGAGCAACAACGGTGTAAGCAACAATCTTCCCATAAATAAGTTATATCAGGTTATATGTATTTTTCACATCAGTTGGTATCAACTTATTTAAGAAATACAACTTTTCGCTACTGTAATATAGATGGTGCCACACACTAGCAAAATCTAAAGACCCTTTAATGAGAGTCTGGCCAAGGCAGCCATTTTATATCACAATTCGTGATATTTTATATCACAATTTTATATCAATATTCTGATTTCTACACATGCACAAATATTTGAAGCTTACCTTTGAGTTTTTCACAATGATGAATAGTATATTTACTTTGAAAGTCTCAATTTTGCGAATATAAATATCCTACTAATGTCAAAATCTAAGTGATAGTTAATTCTGATTGGTGCCGCCATTTTAGTTCACAAAATAGCGGCACCAATCAGAAAGTGGCAACGCCTTGGCCAGACTCTCATTAAAGGGTCTCTAGCAAAATCCTTGTTGCCTTTAAAATAAAATCAACCATTTTTAATATAAAAACGGTACACGTTATCTACAACATGGCGGCGCATCCAGTAAGATGACTCCACAAAGTACATTTTATTATGATGACCTTGAAAGTGATATTGCTTCTTGCCTCAGATTTTGGTTTTGATGATAACGTATGGGACAGGGACCGTCTAGCCGTGAGTCTTGACCGGTAAGATTTCGATCTACGAAATTAAGCAAGACGGGCGTTGGTGGCACTTGGATGGGTGACCTAGGCAGGCTTGGGAATGGGCTGTGGCAGTCCAACTGAGATCTGAGAACACCTGCCGCGGGCGCGTGGTCCCAGATAAATGGTAATGAGGACATATACATACATGCATACATAGCCTATGGGACAAAGATTATGTACAAATTGGCAGTAAGAGTGAAACATTTTCAGGTGACGATGGGAGGGTGGGGAATTAAAATATCTGGCTTATCATTGTTACGTAAAATCATTGACTTAAATTTTCTTTTTTTAAATATTTAATCAAAAAGTTATATTTCTGTAATACTAAAATATCACACCTGCTTATTACTTGTTCCATAATGTTTCCAAAAAAATATATTTTATATTCATATTGTATATTAATCTTAAGAATAATATCTAATTATGGCTTATCCCCTTTATATCTTTAAATTACATGTTATGATGTTAGATTAATAAAATGATAATGACAAAAATTATATGTTTTTCAGCATTTGATTTGATATAAAATGTAGTAGATACCCATTAAAACTGCTAAAATTAGGCATTGTCCAGAAAGCCACATTTTTTTGATAAAATTAGTTTTTTCTACAAAAATGTTTTTTTGCCTAAGTTATATAAGTACCTACGTTCCTTCCTTATATTGCTATTTCAGGATTTAGTTAAAAAGTTTAAAGATAAGTTTTGTGGCATGTGTGTTGTTGCTGTCAGCTCTAAGGTCTCCAAATATGAAAAATAAAATATACGTAATTTGTTTTGGTAGACCTCGAACAGCAATTATTATTAGCTACATATAATGAGCAATTAGCTCATTATTTCGGCAACTAAATGAGATACATTTTCCATTTAATAATTGGTAATTATGAATGTTTTTAGTTGGTATCGTCACAGAGTAAACGGTTACTCTGTGATATTGTTATTGATAGTGTTTATAAAAAAAAAATTAGTAACCGCTTCCTTAATTTTGGTAATATTTATGGCTTTGACACTCGAGTTTTATTTATTTGAAACTTAATTAATGTCTTGTTAATGCAATTTTTTATTTATATATATATATATATATATATATATATATATATATATATATATATATATATATATATATATATATATATATATATATATATATATATATATATATATATATATATATATATATATATATATATATATATAATGTATACTCATATTTTCCTATGTATTTTCTGACTTGAGTAAGTAAATACTTCGTGTAAAACCAATAAATTATTATTATTATTATTATTAATGCCTCGGATAATATTAAAACCTAATATCTTTCACTTTACTAGTTCTCTAATATTGATAAATTATTGTAAAAATTAAAGACAATTAACTATCTGTTAACTTATCTTGCCCATCACTATTTTTAATACATCCTTATGTTGCCTGATATATGAAAAATAACTTGTTTAAATCCATAAAAACACGGAACATAATACCTACCTATATCAGTTTTAGAATTTGACTTTTAGACTGAACAAGCTGTATTTTTTAAATTCCTCCATTAATGAGGATATAAATTAAACACATAGTAATTTAAACCTCTGGGTGGTAATACACATTAATAAGCTATAAAAATATAACCCAGTTCACAGTAATAAGCTATAAAAATATAACATTTGTTACAAAAGACCTGTTATAACAAAATTATAAATAACAAAGGTTATTTTAGGTTAAAAGAGTTTCATTTCACATGAGAGAAAACGATTTGACACTGTAAATAAATAGGTATTAAATTAGAATTAATTTTATTTACACGATGATTAAATTTATGGTGGTGATTCACACCTTTCATACAGGTATTAACATGTATAACTCAAGTGGGAAAAACAAAGTTTAGATTGCAGCGATAATAAATTTGGACTTAAGTTGTAACATTTAAGATGAACTGAATTTCATAAAGTAATGCAGATTTTCAAGAATAGATAAAATCTAGATAAAATCACTACTGGATGGGGCTGGAACCTTTGATGTAACTATAACACTCGGAGTAGTTTCCACAAACACCAAAACACTTTCACTTCGCTCGACGCGCGTTTCGCGAACCAAGTTGGCATCATCCGGATGATGCCAACTTGGTTGGCGAAACGCGCGTCGAGCGAAGTGAAAGTGTTTTGGTGACGATTAAAAACTAGTTTTTAATCGTCTCCGGATGATGCCAACTTGGTTGTCGAAACGCGCGTCGAGCGAAGTGAAAGTGTTTTGGTGTTTGTGGAAACTACTCCGAGTGTTTTAGATAAAATCAATCAATCTTAGGATTTACATCCTAAATAAGTACCCATGTATAATCAAAGTTTAAGAAACTGTGTAAACTTTGTTATAATTCAACGATCTAGAAATTAGAAATGTTACATCATCAGCCCCTAATTCCCAACACTAACGGACCATTCAGGTCGATGGCTCTTGAATAAACGTAGGATCAGCGCTAAACATTATCAATGTTATAAGCAAAGACTTGTTCCAAAGAAGTCTGAACAATAGTCCCCATATTATCATCAATTTACATGCAGAATATCACATTTCATGGTGGAACTGATGTGGTCTAAAAATATACTGACAATAGAAGCCCAGAAATCTGAAATATATCCTTGTGAGGCTTTTGTAATATTTATAGTCCTATATTAAACATACTGTTGTCTGTTATTAATGTGAGGAGATTTTATCTTGGGTTTTACTTCGCTATTTTGCACTATTATATCAAAGTTTACGGAATATACATATCAGTTGTATTACGCGCGGTAGTAATTCTTTTAAAAATAACCTTCGGTTATTTTTATGAAAGTTATAACAAATTTACAAATTTTTATTACAACGGTTTGATTTATCTTTGTATATTTTGGCTAGTTTGGCCTCGTATATTTGTTTGTTTGTTTCATATCTTGCAACAGCTTTTTCAACTATTTCCCGATAAGCTAGAAACTTGAAATTTGGTAGGTGTATAGTGTTCCGACGACAATACAATTTATTTTTTTTTTAATACAAAAAAACATAAAATGGCGGATACAAAATGACCGACTTTCCTATTTATAGACCGATTTGCCTCAAACTTGAAACTTGCGGTGTTTAAGGTCACTGAATACAATTTTTAACTGAAACTTAATAAAATCCAAATGGCGGATCCAAAATGGCGCACTATCGAAATTATGAACCCATTTGTCTCAAACTTGGTACTTGGGGTTGTGTCCTAATTATTTTATAGTTTTTAGGATCTAAGCAGCGAAAAAATTGAAGCGTCCCGAAACGAGCTGTGACGTCACAACCTACAATATTCGGTAGTCGTTCCGCCGGAAAGCGGCTGAATGAACCATGAAAGCGCAAGCGATCGAGTGCTTGGATCTCTAATAGAGATCCAACAATTTACAAGCGATGATAGAGATTCTCTATCATCGCTTGTAAATTGTAGGATGTGGCGTCACGACTATGAACCTTTTTAAAACGGTTAGCTCGTGCGCGAAACATAACTTATAACAAATTACTATTGGAAATTATGGCGTCATATTTTGCATTTCTTATTTTTCAGCCTGGTAGAACATTTTTATGCAATAAAAAAAATGTGAGAGTTGCCTATTACCATAGATCTTTTAGAGTTGCAAGAGAACCCTGGAAATGCTATTGAGGCCTTAGTCGACAAAGAATTTAAGTGCATCCCCAATACTCACTTGTATATAATTATCCACAATTGGAAATAGTATTATATTGTGAATTCCCATGTTGCAATAAAATGTGAGGTACTTATTTGTTTACTTTGAAAATCTATAAGTAATGTTTGCTTTGAGATTTCCTAAAACAAGCAGTGCAATCAATTAAATTTAATGTAATACAGGTCTAGCACCGCTGATAAGATCATCACAGATGATTTAACAAATGATAATGCTAAGTAGTTTAGGTTACATCGTCATTATTGACTCGTAATTTACAATTCAATACTTAACTAGTAAGTACTTATTCTGACATGAATAAGATTTTTAGGCGTTTAATTCACTAAAATATAATGCTTGAAAATTACAGAAAATAATGTGTCACTTAACATAATAAGTAAGTAAAGGATTTATTTATTCCCAATTAAAATTTATTTAGAAAATAACAGACCTTATTGATACCTAAAATAAACCGGGAAGATAGAACAGTTTTCCTTTTAACAAACAACCAAAAGCCCTCTATTTTTAGAACTGGCGACAACAAAATAATCTCGAAATTAATGTTCTCATTGGTACTGAACTGGTAAACAGATTAAATTCTACTGCTGAAAATCAGTAAAAAAATGTAGTATGAAGATGATAACACTCCTTAAAATAAATGTAATATTTCGAATTTAAAATTATACTACGCTATGAAACAAGTTCAGGTCACAACTGCAAATATTTTTTTGCATTTTTATCCCACTCAAGCCCGATTGAGAATAATGAGAATAGACGATAAGCAACATTTCGACATTTTTACTTCAGCAAACACAGCTTCACATGTTTCAGCGTTATGTTGTGTGCCATCAACAGATGATGGCACACAACTTGTCAATGCTTGGACTAGGTACCTATACTATTAATAGTTTAGGCCGAGGTTTAGGCCCCTTGTGGAATTTTCAGATTTAGATGGTGGTGTTGACTGGTCATGCACTCCTCTATTTAAAATTTTCAAATACTAATATGAGTCCATCTTAAATTGAATTGAAATCAAATTGTCCAGCCAGATTCTTCCTCATTCCTCATCAGCTTTTGAAGACACAAGCTGTGAAGATAATTACTTTTCTAACACATTTGATGTACCCTTTTCTTAAAACGAAAATAGGTCACTAATATTAACATTACATATGACTATTATTATTCTATTGATTATATGACTATTATTATTTATGACAAAGTCTAGCACACAGCACCTTCTCACTTGTCCATGTCACTTAATGCATAAAATATATTATCAAAACATTGAACGTGTTTACCAACATGTTTTCTATATTACAACAATAAACTACATACCTAGGTATTTTTGCATTGATAATTAAATTCAACTTTGGTCATTTGTAAAATTGCTGAATAATACATTACACCATAATTGTATACCTTGCCAATGTCTGAGATGTAGAAACATGTCTTATATAACATAATATAGGTTACGTACCTATAGTCAACATCTTCATGAACTTTAAAATGTACCACCCACTTTAAAACATATCTGCATACCTAACAATTATAAGAACTACTTACCCAGCCTGTTTATCACGCTGTTTCCTTTCCCGGTTTTTCCTTAAAATCTTCGTACGAGGAGGGGTCTTGCCGTAAATATCGTATTCGCTCATCTCATCATTTTCCAAGGGACTGTGGTCATCCATTTTTCAGTTTAGAAATTCGCCCAACTTGTGTATAACACTGCCAATACAATAATTCACTGCACTCCACTTCCGAAGTGGTTAAAGCCAACCAATTCATGCAAATACAGCAAAGAATACCTCGACAAATTCCAAAGATCTGTGCCTAGACTCTAGACCACCGTTATTTCTTTTTAATGTGTACATAACCTTCCTTTTAACTTTTAACTTCAACCAGCGTATACATACGCACTGCTTCTACTTTCCTTTCTCGTCATAGATTAATTTGTTCGTGAACCTGGTGCACGAACACCGCATCAGAGTTAGTTATCTCTGACATTAATCTATGTATCTGACATCTGACCAATATCGGTTAAATTAGGTCTCTGAATATAAAATACTTATACCAACGTGTTGGGTGTGCGTTGCTGACTACATAGGCCGTGGGCAGACTAAAAAGATCACGGACCTACTGTGGTCACGTGGCACATTTAGCGCCCTGGCCACTGGCCACAGGCCAAATTTTTTATTTTACTCGGTCGTAAACACTCCACAGTATAAAAAGAACTGTGACACATTGCCGTTCGTTGAAGTCCTTCCTTCAATCAACGCAGTACAAATTAATTTATGTGTTTAATTATAAATGATAAGATAAAAAGAATATAAAAAATAAATATATTTATAGATCCTGTGCGATTCTCTAAATCCCAATTCCAATAACAGTAAAACCTTAGTAAACCATAGAGGAAAATATGCAGTAAAGACAGTAGCATTGCTTATATGTATCCCTGGTACCTACAATATTTGATCTGATAAAGTAACCTATAGTATGTACTTAAAATTTAAAATAATACCTAGGTACACGTATTTTTCCGCTGTATATTAATGGCTAAACTAATGTTTTGTGCACTAAACATGCTACGATGCAAAAACGGTGGGCCACTCAAATTTTTGAGAAAACACACACGTAACGCACCTCTGTGTATACACAAAATCTTGGCAATTTCAATTTGAGAAAATGAAAAACTATAGTTATTTGTGTGTTAAGAGCGCAAAGTACTGCATTGCCGCTTGTTATTCTTTCAAAAGCGGCAATGGCAGTTTGTGCTCGTAATAGGTACATACAACATTTTTTCTAAAATCGCTTAAAACAGTGTGTTCTTGTATGTATTTGACATATGTTTATATATGAACCGATTTTTATAAGTTTTTTTTGTTAGCTACATTTATCATGTGTCATTTTTGACTGACAAGCGCCTGCTAAGGAATTTATAATAAAGAAGCGAGCGGGAATTGACACTATTGCCGCTCTAAAGCGGCAATGGATGACAATTATGTCATCATAGGAAATGGCGTACTTTGCGTTGAGAATTGAAAGCGCAAAAGCCTACTATTGAGGCGATTGTAGAAAAACAGTATTTACATGTAACTGTGCGAGTCTCACGAATAAAATCTCTCGCAGAACACGTCATGAGGAAAACCGACCAATTTTAGTCCGGCAGCCTGATATACCGTTGACTGTGCACCGTGATATGGGTATTTAATTAAGGCCTGCCTGGCTGCTCATTTTTAAATTTGACTCAATTTAGGTAATGGCGCCGAGCGAAATTAGTCTTATTAGTATATACCTCGTGTCGTAGTCATATTTTCTGTAAACAGCCAAACAGATTGACATAATTATGCCACCTTATTGTGCGACATTTGCTATCAAACCAAAAGAAAAACGCTGTACCTGTGCAGTTATTATTCAAATTTTAGAATTATATTTATTTGCTTCGAATACGAGTATGTAACTTCTGAAGCAATACGGTCACTCTTAACATTTAATTAAGAGTGAAATTATTACTCTAGAAATTCTAAATAATTCTTCAATTATTATTCAACATTATATATAACTACGACACCTACGCACATAGCGTAGCATGAATGAAATAATTAAACCATATTTTGAAATTAATATATATTTACTAACAAACAGCTATATTATTTACAGTGAATTAACCTGGTGGCCAATTCATTTGACGGCCACCCAAAATATGGACATGAAGATGATAAACAGACTGGCAACCATCAGGACCATTATTAATAACTAAACGGTAACCCTTTGGCAGACGACTTTGAGCTAAATTTTTAGCTGTAAGAAGCACATGGCCAAGAATCTAAAATATACCTATAGTTTTAAATATTATTATTTTAACATCAAATATTTTACCTCTTTGTCACTATCGGTACTGGCATCCAGTGTAGGTATACGTTTCTTTGGAATCACTAAGAAATGTGTTGGGGCTTGAGGATTTACATCGTTAAAAGCCAAACATTTATCATCTTCAAATATTATATCAGCGGGTATTTGTTTAGATATGATTTTATCAAAAATGGTTTCCTTATGTTTCTCATATTTAGCGTCTAACGCTTTATCCACTTCAGAACTCATCTAGGAACAGGAGAAACACATCTTACGCTAAATATTGCATGTAGATAGGTTTGTACCTAGTCAGCAGGTATATTTATCAATAAAATTGTACACCAAAAACTTACAGGTCGTAGTCCAACAAAATGAGAGTTATTAGAGAAAGCAAAGTTGACAACACTTTTCAAATGTGTAATTTTTTTTATTATTTGATTAAAAGTAAATGACATTATTCTATTCAATTGTTTATAGAAAATATAACCCCCTTTTCCCAAACCCCAAACCAAAACAGTCAAGACACGCGTGTACTGTGTCACGTGTGACACAAGATTTGTTCATAGTTCATGTTCGCGTCGTGTTGTTTTATCTATCGTGTGTCGTCACTGTCGTCGTCGTCCGTGTCTTATCTATGGTCGACGTGATTACTGACCATAAATCTTTTCTCTTTCCTGCTCCGGACAGTCCGGACACATTGAAGGGCGGAACAGTTGGAACTGTATGGATTGGTGGTTAACAACGATGAAAGTGAATTTAAATGAGCGGTTTTATACTTCCGATATCCGATGTAGATCATTACATGACGGCTTCTCGGATATTACCATATGTCTTTGGGTATTACCTATTGAGCATCTTACAATTTATATATGGTATTTCGGCATTGGAATATTTCTCTCCTGTCATTGAGATATCTCCGTGTCCTAACGGGGGGATAACCTGCAAACAAAAACTCCATTAATTTTTCATTGTATAATAACAAATAACTTAATTTTGTCAGTGATCAGCTGAATACCTATTTGTTCTTGTTGCTTGTGCTGTAGATGTTTTGTGGTTTATTGCAGTAAAGACTTCTTTCTTTCTTTTCTCTTTCCTTTCTTTCTTCATTCGGGTCAGGTCGTCTACGTTCGTTGGTGAATCGTTATTCATTGTTCTTGCTTGCGTTGGCGCTGCCATTTTGATATATTTGGTTGTGGATACTAAAGTTTTACAATTTTGTAAAATTTGTGTAGGTTTCGTGATAACTGGAAAGGAAATAAAGGCCAACATGAAACACGAAGATAAGGTAAGTTTTCTAGCTGGTTTTGATAATAATAATGCTTACAGAATTATCATTTTATTGATAATATGATCTGATATAAAGATGACGCGTCATTTTATCGATTCGTATAGCATACATACAACAAACATTATTATTTATTTGTAATTTGTACATAGGTACAACAAAATTGTTTTTATTATAATAATATACAAATTATAATAGAGATTAGGACGAAAGACGATTAGGAAATAAAAAATCAGTATTTAATGAAATTTAGACGTAGGTATAAGATGATATGGTTAAATTAATTTGTATAATAAATTCAGGGCTTCCAAGGGGATAAATCCGAACCTGAGCAGTTCCGTAAGTTATTTATTGGCGGTTTGGACTTCAGAACCACAGATGACTCTCTAAAGAAACATTTTGAACAATGGGGCGAAATCGTGGATGTAGTTGTTATGAAAGACCCTACTACAAAACGCTCCCGGGGCTTTGGCTTCATTACTTATTCCAAAGCCCAAATGGTGGACGATGCACAAAATGCCCGTCCCCACAGAGTTGACGGTAGGGTGGTGGAACCAAAAAGGGCGGTACCGAGACAAGAAATAGGCAGGCCAGAGGCTGGAGCGACTGTAAAAAAATTGTTTGTCGGAGGGTTGAAAGAGGATGTGGAAGAGGATGAATTGAAGGAACATTTTTCACAATATGGGAATATTTTATCTTGCACAATTGTATCAGACAAGGAAACTGGGAAGAAGAGAGGTTTTGGGTTCATTGAATTTGAAGATTATGACTCTGTTGACAAGATATGCTGTAAGTGTATTAAAAATTATTTTCTTTTAAGAATTATTTAGGACTTCTCAAGCACTACTTTAAATTGATTAATGTACCCTTAAATTTTCTTAAACTCAATGTGAATCTTATATTCATGGTTTGACCGTTATATGTGACTACTATATTCTTACACCGAATACAGCATATATGATACGATACGGATTATTCTTTTCAGTGAACCGTAACCATTCCGTCAAAGGTAAACATGTCGATGTGAAGAAGGCATTGAGCAAAGCGGAGATGGAGAGGGCGAACCAAGGTGGTGGTGGTGGTGGTGGCGGCGGTGGCCAAGGTGGCTCTTCGCGAGGAGGACGTGGTGGTGGTGGTGGCGGCAGAGGTGGGAACTTCAATAGCGGAGGTAACTGGAATAACCGAGGAGGCCAAGGTGACTGGAACAACCAGCAAGGCGGCGGCAGCGGACAGGGTAGTTATGGAGGCAGCCCATGGTCTCAAGGTCCTTGGGACAACTCTGGTAGCAGTTGGGGTGGCCAACCAGGTGGCGGCGGCGGCAACGGTGGCTACAATCAAGGAGGTGGTGGTGGTGGTGCTGGCAGCTGGGGTTCGGGAGGACAGGATGGTAACTTTGGCAACAACTACCAGCAGGGCTATGGTGGCGGCGCAGTAAGGAACAATTATCAGCAGCAGCGACCGGCGCCTTACAGTGAGTATAATTTGATTTAATGTGTGTGCTATCTAATGATTGTGTTGTATGTTATGTTAAGAATCGTTAAAGCCAGTAGGTAGCAAGACACATTGAGGTGAGTGTTACTATAATTTAATATTTTGATCTTGTTGAATGGGTGAAGGCTTAAAATTTTTGTATTGGATTATCAGTTTATCGTGAAGCAGATTACATGGGTGGTTGCGTGAGACGTTGCGTTTCGCTCATTTTATAAAGTAGAATTCCGAAATTGCGTTTTAAAATTACCTATACACACTATCCATTTTATCCGTCACCTTTATTCACAGTTCAAAGTTAAGTGCATGCTAGTTGGTTGTAATAAATATAAATAAATTTCGTAATCCATTAGAAGAATTTAATAGATGGAAGAGTTTATTTTTTTATTTGGGGATTCTGTATCATAAATTAATATCTTCATATTGTAACTCATATGAAAGAATATTAAGGTTAATCATATTATGCCTCAAATTGTTCAGAAATTTATATAGATACATTTATATAGTAAAATGAGTGTCAAATTCATTTTGGTTTTAAATTTTCTTTACTTACAGTGCGTCTAAAAATGTATACAAAGTTGAATGACAGGCAAAACTACGCTACTCATAGGCGTAATCATTTTTTATTTTCACCACAGCTGATTGAATGCAAGGTCCACACCACTCGTGAAGTATTGCGTGTTACCATTTTTTAGTGGGTGGTTTAAACAAAAATAAATAAGTACAAAACAGCTAAATTACCGTAAAAAAAACTTTAAAACAGAAAAATAAAATAAATATATATTTAATTATATTTCAAAATAAAGCAAAAAATTCACAACAAAAAATAAAAACACCTTATTTAGTACCTTACACCTTAAAAACGGGTATTTAATATCACTGTTCTATATCACTATTTAATAATACTAATTTCACACTTCCAAATGTTTAAGTATGCCGGCAAATTATTTCTCGTATACTTAGAAATTCATTTCCTCGTGGTAATCTCCTGTCTTCTTGGAATAAACATCTATTCTCCATTAGGCAAAAATCCACTATCACTTCCATTATGCGTTATGATTAAACGGTGATCTTTTCCATACGGAATTTTTAAACCAGTTGTATAGTCTTCAATCGCAGCGTGCCTTGCATTTTTCAAATTTCCATTCTGCCAAGACTACAGTATGTCCTCCGTTGACCCATGTTTCCTCAGTGTAATAAATTTTCCACCCTTCCTTTCGAAGATAATCCATCCGCCAAGCAATTATTTCATATCTTTCTATGAGAATATTCTTTGTCTACTTTTCGATACATAAAATTCTTGTCAATCAAAATATTTGCCAGACTAGTCTTGCACATTTTATAGGCAAGGGGCTGGAATGGTAAAAAGTCCGAGATGTCGTATGTCGTAGACATCTGTCGGCTTGATATATGGTGTGGAAAGTCCCCCTGAACCACTCGGTACAGTCAGTACTTTTGGTTGTCGTGACACCAGAATTTTTTTTTTGCGACTGAAAATTGCGAAAGGTCCAAAATTTGATGTTTTGCCACCTAATTTTCGGAATTATGGAGGAAAATGTCTGTCAACCATTTCCAGCTAATTGGACCCATAAACAGTGGTGAAAAACAATTGACAGACAATCTCTTACACAATTTCTGGTCAACTTTCAAATATTTCCAAAGTGTGTCAATTCATAACAAAGCGGAATAAAGTCTTTATTTATCTACATTAATATGTTGACCGGAAACCTGGAAGAAAGCCTTTCTACAAAGCAAAATAAAATATTTTTTACGTTACCTTGAAAAATTAGCCATTTTCATTAGCCATAATATCATTTTCACTTTTATTTGGCAGCACCTTACCTAAGTTGGCAATTGGACTGCTTTGTTGTTTCAGTGGCTGTACACTTTCATGTATCTTTTCTTCTCTTAAAAGTGTGTATATGCTTAACTTTGATGCCTATATAATCCGAACACATATCAACCAATTCATCCTTGTCTTGATGAGGATGATCTCTGTATGCAGTGAAATACTCGTAAAATAATTTTCTTGGCCCTGAAATACTTTTCATCGTTCACTGATACTATATTGTATCACAATCACAGTAAAACAGCACTGCATAATTGCGAATATCTACATACGTCATGGAAATTGAAATTGAAAAATTCAAACTCTGTCCAACTTATCCTCAAACGATTTTCCTATTATAGGAAAAAGTAGATACTTACGTATTCCTTATAATATGGGTTACACTATTAAATCATTTATTTACAGTTACACTGCACTAATGTCGAATATTTTATTAAAGTTCCCTATTTAAATAACCGAACTGAAATTAATAGAAACTGTTGCAAAATATGCGGGAAACATATTTCCAACCCAATGCTATTAAAGTAGACCAAAATATTTTCAAAGTAAATGTAAAAATGGCTAATATTGTGGCCTATACTGTTTTATTGTATGCACAATAATTCTTTTATGCCATTCATAAATAATATATAGAACTTTTATATAGTATTGCTAAATTTTATATTTTAAATGAATATGCAGAAATTTTAGAATTACATGTGGCAACTGTGATTCTACCTGTAGGCGGTCAGTCGACTTTGTATACATGTTAGACGCTCTGTAGGCAGTATATTGGGTGGGTCATGATTTGAGTTCTTTTAAGGTAATTTACTGGAATAATATTTCGAGATAATTTTGACCAGTATTGAAATATCTCTCTAAACAACACAATATGAGATACCTTCTGTATATTATAGTTATCATTTATGGGTATTAATTTTGGCAACACGTTTATTACTCATATTACATTATGGTATGAGATACTGATTTAGTATTGATTTAATTATTTTATTTTACTGTAATAGTCTATTGGAAAATTTCGGTTTGTTACTTTAAAGTAGCAGGAACTTAACTTCATCACACCGATTAAATTATCTTTTTAATCGGGGTATTTACTCAAATTACATTTAGATATTGGATAATAGAAATAATTATTTTGTGAAGTTATATGCAGGCATCTTGTAAAGTAATGCTATGACGCTTTCTACTCAGTGCAGGGTTTCATTATGGGACCCAGCCAGCCTGTGTTTATAATACATAAGCACCACATTTCCTTATAGGCGGTAACAGAAGCCTCAGGTAGCGGCAGTGAAGAACGGTCGGTTTCAGGGGTATCTATAGACTTATAAGACCCTTCTAAGACCTAAAGCTCTCTTAGACATTTATACCGTCATTCTTAAGAGATTCAAATATCAAAAACTATTGAACCTAAAATTGCTGAAACACTATAACATTAAAAAACTGTCGCCGTTCTGTTTCAAAAAACTTATAAAAGATCTACTTTTCGCACTCCGCGACCTCAAAAACCGCCAGATGATTCGTTTTAGATGATTAGGGGCTCGCCGTTTTTCCACTATTTCACTTTTTTACAAAATCGCCCCTTAACAATTAAAAAATCAATTTATTAAAAGATCTAGACATGTTTCCGGTGCCGCCAATGTTTCACAACGGAGATGCCAACTGTATGTCAATTTTGTATTTTATGCTGTCTCAAGTGACATCGTATAGATTAACATTACCATGATGTAGGAATATACTGAAAATTAGAAAAAAATAACCTACTTTTTCAGTTATCATAGAAAATCAATTTTATTCTCTGTTTCAATCAGTTAAGTTACTGTTACTTAACCATTTCATTACGGGCAACTCTGCGAGTTACCATGCCCCACGAACGGGGATTTTTGGTCACTACATAAACACACGGCAACCGTTCCTGCCACGACACCTCACTGTCCAATTGTGTTAGTAAATAGCCTACCACTTGCAATACTACTGTTATTCTGCCGTAATACTAAGGAAATAAGTTCAGAAATAAGTATTTTACCATGTTCTAAAGATAATCAACAAGATTACATGTATGAAGCCGCAGAAAAGCCATGTCTGTAATTTTTTTATCCACGACTAATCTGAATTCAAACTCCAATCTCTGAATTCAGACTTTAATCCCTGAATTCAGGCTTTCATATCTGAATTTATGAACTTGTGCGCCTAAACAAGGTTATATACGATTGTTTTATATTTACCTGACTTATGGTATATGTGTTCTGTTCTATATTTACATTTTTATATATTTATTTTTGCAAACATCTTCCTCCAATGACGTGTCCGCCTAAACTTGATTCAGATGTTTATGAAAAAAAATAACAAAAAAGTTTATATAAACGTAGGTTTAGAAATGCTTCCAAAACGAGTCAGAGTTGAACTTTAGGCTCCAACTTTTTTATATTTCAATTTCTTTTGATTTAAATTTCATAGCATTAAGTTTTTTACAAGAAAAAGCATTATCAAGCGAAATTGAAGTGTACTGCAAAAATAATGTGACTAGATAGATATTACCAGATAGATTTTTTACCAAAAATACAATTTGTCAGGCAAATATTAAATAGTGGTCATGTGGTTTCATTCTCTGTTGACACTTTGATTTTCTACGATTTTATGCATATTAGTAAAATTTTTATTACACCTTTGAAAACGAGGTAGAACAAGAATATTTAAAGTTAATAAAATTTTTAAAAAAACCTTGGCATTTAAAGTTTAAATAAATATGAATTTTAATCCAAAAAAGTTGGGGTCTGTTTAACTTCTGATCCTCCTATTTGGAATGCCAATGCATTTTTTTTATAAATATCATTTGTACACTAGATACTAAATTGAACAGCTATCCAATATTCCCAAATTCATAATTCTGCCTTTACAGGTTTTGGCGTACCATTGGTAGTTTTTAGCAATTGCGCGGAATTATGTTTGTATAACCTTCTTTTTTATTTCCAATCATAGAAGGCCCTGGTAAAGTTTTTAAGACACCCTGTATAATATATTACGAAAAAACATGTAAATGCTGACACTGACGTTAATTCCAGCTTGCTTCACGCTTGCTATACATGGACAATGATGGAAATGGGGCCGGTAATTAACGATACTGGCCAACTTGTCCGTAACATGCGTGTTAAGAGAAAAAATATGTTCATCATTGGCATCTTGATTCTTGGGAACGGATATAGATACAAAATCGGTATAATTAGGAAAAAGTCTGAATTCAGAGTTTAAAGTCTGAATTTAGGAATAAAGTGTGAATCCAGAGTTTATAGTGTGAATTCAGAGATTAAAGTATGAAATTTAAAAAAAAATACAGAACTGGACCTTCTAAAGCTTTGTAGAAATATTCGATAAGAGATGTCGCGTAGTTCCCTTTTGTCCTGCGAAAGCCTAACCTAAGAGATTTCTCTCCTGGTTATTTTATAGGGCCTGAGAAAGCGATAATTATATTGTATTAAGATAAGTGAAATAACATTTAACATATTTAACATTTAGGGAAAATGTGTTGCCAAAATTATGTTATAACATATATTATGGGTCATGTTCTGTTGTTGTAGATTCTTCTGGAGGATACACCGGTTACCAGCAAAACGGCGGGAATCAAGGACCCAGGAGATATTAACATGTAAGTGCACTGATACACTGCTTAAAACGCGGCAGTGGCAAGTGTACATAAATCATATCTCAGCCCGTAAGGCATATAGCTTCAATTTGTCTCGCATAATATAAAACAGTTAATGGGCGTCAAACGGTTAGCCGTGCTTTTGTACAAAATAATAAGGAGTTTGCACAGGGTTATTAATTAGGAATCCACTTTGTTTGGCTGAAATTTGTGCGGATCTGATTATATTTTCGTGAACAATAAATGAGGATTTAAGACTTAATAAATCGTCCAGGTATTATAAAAATATAATTAACGTGCAATATAGTGTTTTGTGCAAAGCCCCGTTTTACCCAGCCGACACTATTATTTAATCATTTAAAATTTCATGTGTTTATGTAAGTAGGCTAGTTTTATCATGTGACAACGTCACAATATATATATATAACTCTTTTAATTAAGGTATTTTTGACATTCACGTTAGATTTAGGTTATAATTGTAACTGTATTCTGATAATTTATTAAAGATGATAAGATAAGTAGAAGTTTTAGTCTTTTTCGTCAAACAGTAGGTGTAGAGTGAAGGTTGTGCTTAGGTTATACAGGTCATCACAGGTAGGCTATAGTACTTTGTATCAACAATTTATTGGACCAACTTTCTGCTGCGCAAAATACGAAACGTAAATTTACATATATCCAATACTTATATATATAAGACATATTCTTGAGCGTTCGGTTTCTGATTGATGATTAAATAAAATTTCAAAAATAGTGAGCAAATAAGTATTTTGTTTAGATCTGTATCTGTAATTTGATCGGAGTGCAGATTAAGATCCGCTGGACTTAGGCCCCATTAGGAGAACGGGTGGACTCATTGGTTCCAGTTTTCTTTTCCTTGTGAAGGGTACCATATCCGTCTTCCTGGGATTGACGGATAGGGCATGCTCCCCACACCAATTTTCGATTATTCTTAGAGCCATCTGCATTCTCTGGCAGAGGGCACGCAGGGTGGATTCCTTGTGAAAGGGCAGTGTCTGTGGATTTTCCTGGTGTGTATGCATGTTGGTTGGGTTGCACAGGATTGTTAGTAAATGTTACATCCCTCAGATATCGTTCACATAGCTTCTCCATCCTCTTCAGTAGAAATGAACTTAGGCTAATAATAGGACGGTATGCTTTGGGGGTGGAATAGTCCATATGAACAATACTTTTACTTCTCTCCATGTCTTCGGGATGTAAAGGTGTGCTAAGCACATCCTAAACATCCCAACCAGGTGCGGGAGTAGTTTATCCAGACCCCACTGGAGTAGTGCAGGATATATGCCGTCAATGCCCGACGATTTAAAGGGGGGAGAAGCTCTGTATTGCCCACTTGATTCTGTCTTCTATTGCGGGTTGTGACGTCACAGGTCGTTTCGGGCTGCTTCAATTTTATAGCTATTTAGATCCTTGATACTGATCGCGCGGAATTAGAACACATCATTAGAACAGGCGTGTTTCCTTTTTAATTCCTCCCACCCTGTATAATTATAAAATGTTGGCAAGATTTATTTAAGGCGCGAAGAGATTTATTTATTTAAAACAATCTTTTTTAATGTAGATAAGTGCCAATTGCGCCCTTTTGCAGCCAAGCCACTCATATTATGTGAATATGAGTTATCATTTTTGTTTAGTTTATTAACATAATAAACGTGGCATACTGCGAGAGGCGTTAATTTTGTCTCCATAACCGGCATGTCACTGGAACGATACTTCAGCTTCCTCAGTTACATAGTACACATCGGGAAAGTATTTTTCTTCACTTCCCTCTTTTCACAACGTATCTAAATGAAATTTTCTACAAGTGTGGAATTTGTACTGAGTAGGCAATCCAGGGTTAGAAAATAAATTTTTCAGGGGAATTTTCTACATAGAAACTGTAGAAAATAGCCTCTGTTGTTATTCTTTGCCAATATCTCCTTTAACCCCGGCAACAGTGAGATAGCTAAATGAATTCTGCCACAATTGTTCACTATTTACCGAATGTGTGAACATTATTCCAATAATTGGGATTGGACAATAGTTTGTTTTACTTTTCCGCAAACGATCTCAGAATTCTTATAATTAGGAAGTTTCAATTTTTTTTTTAAATTAATGACAGTAAAAAAAATGTAAAAACAACTATAACTGGTCCTATAACTTTCCCGTGCTGAGATATGATATTAAGGAAAAAGTTGAACAGTGCCATGAAGAGGGATGACCAATACCACTTTCTTGTAAAATATCGCTGTGAATATTACCAGTGTATTCAGCTTAGACCCTTCCTCTATTATTTTTTAAATTAATTCTGCCTCTTCTTTGTAATTTTTATAGTTTCATGTACTTAGTTAGTCTTTGTGGTGTATAATATTAAAGTTTATTACGTTTGCTTCTTTTCAAAAAATTATAAATACGTCTATCAATTCCTTTTGCCAGTATGACCACATCTTCTGCAAATGCCAAGCATTGGTTTCTTCTAATATGAATGGGTATTTTTATTTGTAACATACTCTTTTTGATGGCATGGTCTAAAGCAAAATTAAATCCTCTTTTTTTACCTCCAAACTTGATTTTATATGAAGTGACAGTTGATTTTATATGAAGTGTTTTATACTCAAGAGTAATTTTTACTAGCCTTACAATATTTTCTGGAGCTGCATATTTCAGATCTTTTTGATACTGTTATATGCCTTTAAAAAATCTGTGAAGACTGGATGTATATTTGCTTGGTGTTTCTTGTAGGCTTCTTGTATTTGTCTTAAAGCGTGCATGTGATATACAATTGATTTTCTTTTCCTAAAACCAGCCTGGTTGTCGAGTACACTTTTTCCATTATCTGTTGCAATATATTAGTATCAGTATCGCAAGCACTTTGTATGCAACGTCCAGCGAAGCTATACCACGGTACTCAAACTCCTACTAACACTGTTTTTAATATGTTTCTTCCATTGTTATGTAGCTATTTTTTTATACAACTCGATGATGCTGCCATTACCGTCAATTTGTGACAATGGAAACTTGCTAATTGACTAAATGAAATTTGTTACAAGTGTGCAATGTGTCTGTAGATACGAAGGGTTCAAAAAATAGTTAATTTTTTGGGGAAATTTTTTGGGGTTCCTAAGAAATAGTGTGCGGTATGTACTGAACATTATTCCCACAATTATTGCAAAGTTTGTTTTTCTTTTCCGGAAATGATTTCTCAGGATTTTTATTATTGAGGAATTCTAAATGAAATTGGTTTTACAAGTCTGCTGCTTTCTGTACTGTAGATATGATTGCTATTTGGAGGGCTAGAAATTTGTTTAATTTTTGAGGGATGTTTTCCGGTTCCTAAAAAATTGTGTGCCAATATCTCCTTCAGTCTGACAACAATCAGATATATCAATGAAGTACGCTACAAGTGTGCTCTCTATGTACAGAAGATGTGAACATTATTCCGACAATTGTTGGAAAGTTTTTTTTTCGTTTCGGGAAGTGATATCTCAGAATTTTTAATATTAAAGAATTCCAAAGACAAATTTCCAGCTATCAAATTCCAAATGTGTATCAACTACTTGATCTCAAATGTTTAATATGAAAACGAAGATGGATAAAGCGATAAGCATGTTAGTTTTCAAGTTAGTCTAATAAATTGTTGAACATGAAAGCAGGAAGGAATTTCTTTAACGAAAACTGGAATTATTTAGGTCTGAATAGGATAATTATGTTAGGAGGAACAGCAGTTTTGTTTTAGTGTAGAGAGAAAAAACATAATCGGCGATTAGTCGAGGTTAATGTTAACTAGGTATGTATAGACTTAGTTTATGTTAGGTTAAATGTTACACACATACTTGTTGTCTATTTAGCTCAGGTTTCTTTTGTGCTAGCTAAATTGCTAAGTCAGAAAAGTTTTAGATGTAGGAACTTTAGGATTATGTTATACAGGCTATTTTTTATCTGTGTGAAAATGGAGATTAATTTATTATATAGTATTATAAAGCTAACCTGGGTTAGGTAGGAATTAGGCAAGTTTATTGAAAATTTTGCGAAGTAGTTACCTTTGGAATATTATTAAGTAAACATTCATATTATATCAAAAGAAGATTCTGTTTTAATAAGTTATTTTAATACCACTATTTAAATACATCAATTATTTTCATAATATTAAAAACTAGAGAGTGTTCCAATGACTCGGGTCTCGAACTATGATGGTTACCATTCTACTATAAAGTTAGTGTAATTGATTAATTTTTTTATCGTGGCTTTACTGTATGCCTGTTTTTTTATCACTTTTTATGATCAAATAATTTTTAGTGATTGCCTGAATAAAATTACTTACCTTTTGTAACGTGGCTACTGACTTCGACAGTGTCGGTAGCCATGTTACTCTTATTAAAAGTCAACATTATATTTTAACTTTGATTTTTTTATATTTAGAAAACAAAAATAACTTGTGGATGCAAAATTTAGTAATTGCAAATACCCTAAGTAGTAATATTTGCACATTTCTTTGTGAAAAGATTTGGAACAAAATTAAAATCCCCACTAATGTTTTTTTCTTATTTTTTGCCCAGTATGAGTATCCCACTACGTTTGAGAAGCATTTGGTGAGTATTGAAGTTGTCCCTAGAAGACTGTGAGTATAGTAAACATTTTCTAAAATGCAGTTATTACAGTTTTATATTTTTACTTTTAAGATACATACAAATTCTAATATAAGATTAATATCACATTTCCTGACATTTTCCATTTGAAGGTATTCTAATATCAAAGTCGGGCTTTTTGAGTTCACTTGCATTGGCACAGAACAAATCGTGATTTCTAAAATAAACTTTTCGTTATCCCAATAAAATATACTTTCACTACTTTGTGTTTTATTTATCATTAGTTAATCTTATCATATTTGACTTGTATATTTGTTACAGATCAGCCCCTCGATTTTTGTATACAAAAATCATACACTTTCTACAAAATACACTTGTGGTGTATCTTGTAGGAATTTTAATTTTTTTTTTAACTTGGTTGCATTTTGGTACGTAGTAACCAAATATTTTTTTGCAATATTTGTGGAAGATCCCAATAGGTAAGTATACATATCCCATAGAACCTGAATTTATTCGCCATTGAACATAAATTGAACACAGTTTAAGCTTAAATTGTCGAGAAAAAGACAAAAATGGTAAATGCTATTAGTACAAAAAATTAAAATAATTATATTTTAAAAACAAAATAATTTTTAATTTTACCATTATTTAGTTGCATTAAAGAGAGAAATTTTGCAGAAAGTTAGGTACCTAGTTATTAACCAAAGCTATAAACAAACGCTTGGGTTAATATATATTTTCTTCTGGAACTGATAACTTTTTGTGGTTTTCTCATTTTCTTTCTATATAGTTTTATCCGGTTTTGCCTCTAGAGGCCTCATGTTGCGAATTCCAAAATATGTACAAAATCACAATAGTGGTAGTTGTGGAAGATACCACAAAAACGGTTTTGATCTGGGCGCAAGTAAAAGGGGAAGTGGCGAGAGGGAATCAGACTTCTAAATTAGCTGATGTAGAGAGACATATTCGAGGAGCAAGGGAAAATGTCACAGAAAATTGACAGAAGTGTATTAATCACGTGATGAAAGAGGAACAGATAATGTGGATTTGGCGTTTGTTGAAGCCATAGAACCCAGTGTGATTTATATTGGAAATGGTGATAGCAACAGTGAAGATGAAGTGAAAAGTGACCGAAAATAGTGATATAAGTGATTATAATATTATTAAATAGTGACAGAGCAAATAGTGGTATTAATTACACGTTTTTAAGCTAAGTATTAAGGTATTTTTATTTTTTGTTGAGAATTTTTTGCTTTATTTTTGGATACAGGTGATTTATTTTATTTGTCTTATTGTTTTAATTTTTTTGTTGAGAATTTTTTACTCTATTTTGGAATATATATTTATTTTATTGTTTTTATTTGTTGTTGAGAATTTTTTGCTCTAGTTTGGAATATATATTTATTTTATTTTTCCATTTTAAAGTTTATTTTTCACGGCTACTACGCTGTTTTGTACATATTTATTTTTCTGTCTTGTGGGAAATATGGCTACTGATTAAAACCAAAACTAATTAAAACTAAAAGGAAAATTTGGTAAGTATAAGTTAGTAAGTAGGTTTTTTTATAACAAATTTTCTGGAGGAAAATGGGCTCAGCCCCTTAATTTTTTCTTGCGCAACCCCAATGCATTTAGGCACGGGCCGCTACTGTCAACTTGGCACCCTCTCTGAAACAAAAATAAATTCTTTCGTTTAAAATGTCTACAAATAATTTGCCATGTTTCGTAAATTAAAAATTCCCTGATATTTTATGTCTCACGCGGGCGCCGAGAGGGCCCCTATGCGGTGAGCCATCCCCGTTTTTCCAATCAAATCCATTATACAGGGCTCCCAGAGTATCATAAAATTCGCCTTTTTGCCCTAGGAAGGAAATATCTGTCGAAAAATTCCTGAAATTAAACAAATTAAGTAGTAGTTAATTTTGTACCTTATAATAAGTAAACGCACTAGAGCATTAAAGAAGAAGAAGAATATGACCACAGACTAACTCCACAGCTTACGCTGTGCTAACTCTGTAGTCTGTGGACTGAGAAACATAACCTAAGTTTTGTTTACAGTTATTCAGGTTTTGGCAAATATTTAGCACGACGCGGCTGGTCCCTGTATGTTGTTCTTGCTAAAAAATGCTATTGTGTTGCGGAATGAAATACAATTGAATTAAGTAGTACATGCAAATCCAAAAGAAATGTTTTGTAACACATTTTATGCTAAAAATGCTGCTATTTATCGTAAACTCTTATAGAAAAAGTTTATATGAGAATATTCTCTCAACCTTAAAGGAATATTATTTTTTAAACATCCATATAATATCGCAAGAAAATATTTCTTCTAACGGATTATTCATAGAATATTCGATTTAAAATATGTTAATAGAACATCGGTAGAAAATATTAGGAATATCCAAATAATTTTATAAAAATAAAATAATAATATTTATTCTCCCAGTATTTTTCATAAAATAATATGTAAAACGTCAATTTATTTTAACAATATTTTTTTTTTCAAGATAGATATCGAGATATATATATATATATATATATATATATATATATATATATATATATATATATATATATATATATATATATATATATATATATATATATATATATATATATATATATATATATATATATATATATATATATATATATATATATATATATATATATATATATATATATATATATATATATAGTCCACCTTAATTTGTATTAATATATCCTAAAATTTGACGAAACATTGAGCTAAAAATCATTTAAGAAATGTGGAATTTTGCTCTGAGAGCCCTGATTATTATTCACGTTATGATCGACGAGCTTTGATTAGCTGGTGTTCACCTGAAATTCTCGGATCACTTACCGTTATCACCTTTACCACATTTACAGGGTAAATGTGATATGTATCACTATTGCTGGTGATGTAAGATATAATAGAAGAAATACATTGTTAAAACCTTAGGTGTATTAGTGCTCTAATTCTGGGAATCTCGTTGACCCCTGGTATTACCGATTCTCCATTGCAGTTATCCAAAGGGGTGCCTCTGTAATATAAACAAAGGAAGGTGCTCCAGCAAAAGTACATTTTAAAGTATTCAATTTGAAAAGGTATCTATTAATGTGGCGGGCATGAGTAGGTACCATCACGTTTAAAGTAATTTGTGTATAGTCGTTTCTAAATTGTGGTTGCAAGAAATTATTGACAGTGAAGTTATTGATTAGTAACAGTGAAACACTGAGATTACGTTTTACTAAGATAGGTACTTTTCAAATCTTTATTCACTCTACTCCCATATTTGTAATAGGATAACATTTATTTGCTATTAAGAGATTTTAGACGGGCTATTAGCACAGACGAAAAAATATTCGTCTGTGCTATTAGGGAGACAATATAAATATCGTGCTTAACATTCATCGCGGCGAACAGAGCGTGCGGGCATTTAACAAAAGAAACATCATACCACCATGAGCCGCGGCCATCCAGGTGGAAGTTCCCGCTCAGGCCTTTTAAGGCTTGACCCTCACTTAATTTCTATTTTCTTTTCTCCTTTTTAAAGACCGCAATAAAATATCCATAGATAATAATGCTCCCAACAATGCCCAAGTAAATGAAATGTTGATTAAGGAACTCGATCAGCCGGAAAAGAATATGGGAATGTGAAATCATAGATATTTTTTTTTAAAACATGAATTAGGCGTCTATATATTTCAGCCTATATCCAGAGGCCGTAACCAAATATGGAAATATTTTTTCATTGGGTCATTCATGAAAATGGCAAATCAAATTTCATGAAAATGACCACTACAATAAAGGAACATTAATTAATGTTTTACGATTCATAATAGGTGTTAGACGAGTTGGCTTTTCGTGGCCATGAATAATACAAAAAAAATCTAATCTCATACTTTTTTTGTGTTATTCATGGCCACCAAAAGCCAACTTCTGTTTTCTCAAATATAAAATAGCGTCAATTGGTAAGTCCATAATATGCCCATTTATTTGCACGTTTTCATTAAATTTTATGTACCGGGTGAATCATTATAGCAGAGGACACCGGCCATATCTCCTGTATGATAGAACGTATACAAACAAACGTTTCGTTTTTCTTCAAATAGAAACATGTTTTTTTCTCTTTTCTCTACTTTTTTAATGTAAAAATATATTTTTATCAATTTCTCCAATTAGGTTTCTCGTAATTTTTATTCTCTATATATGTCTATGTGAGAATAAACATGTTTCCATTTGAAGAAAAACGAAGCGTTTGTTTGTATTTCTATCAGCGCCACCTAGCCTCCGCGGCAATAACTAAATTGGCACATTCTATCATAGCAATGAAAACGTAAAAAATTCTCTTTTCATTGAAATTAAATTCGTTTGATTCTGTTAAGCCAATCCGGGGTATCGCCATATTTCTGTGCAAATGTATACCTTCCCCCACCACTTAATTTTCCGAGTTATGAAAAACATTTTAAGACCAAAGTTATTCAAAATTTTACGAACATTACTAAGAACATATTTTCAGTATCATAATAGCAAATTAACGTGATATTTCATTTTTCTAATTTAACTTTACTGTAACGTCCTCTAGCGGTAATCTTACAAACTCGAAAATAATATACAGCGTTTTCTCTGGTCCACTTTTGTAATAGGATTTTTTTCCCAAACGTTCTATGTTATACAGTTCCTTAGCCGGCGTCCTCTGTTAATAACTCACCGTACAAACAAGGTACAAACCTCTATTTTCTTTTAATAATGCGACGGGCCCTTGTAACATTTAAAAAATCGACGAAACCAATTTTATTCCACACACTTGGAAGTTTTTTTTGTTACTGGAAGTGAAAGATAATAATAAAATATTTTTTGTAAATAATGACATGCCGCATGACCACTGGTACTGTTCATACCGCATTTTTTTAAAATTTTCTGTTGTAGGATTGGTCCATTTTATTAATATTAACCGTTTTATTTACAGTTAAAATCGGCATCGGTCTTTGTTTACACAAAACGTATTTTTTCCTTATCTTTAAATCTTGACAAAGGTATTTATAAGGTATATTTAGGTATTTATAAGGTATAAAGGTATGATAAAGGTAAGCATTATAACTTATTTTAAACAACGAAAAACGTAGCTCGCCGACAGTACCAAATGTATATAGGCTATGAGATACGAGAGCGACTGTTACCATGGCAACCGTATAATTTGGTGCATTGTATGTGTGTGTGTGCCGTCTATTATCGCGTACCAGTCTATTAACTGTGGTCCCTTCCCTCTCACCGACATAATCGGGGAAACGGCGCGCAATAATTTTATAGTTGCGGTTATATGAAGGAATCCTACATAAATATTGTTAATTATACTTCTAATTTATATTTAAAATTTTTATTATAAATATTAATTTCATATATTACAGTAATGCATTAGCTTGAAAAATAGCCATTACAAATTATAAAAATCGCCGCGTCACTAGCTTCAGTCCACGAGCCGCCACTGTAGAATGTATGTAAACTTTTATCACAACCATATTATTTTAGTAGTAGCCGCGCCACGTAAAATATATAGTATAATTAACGGTTATTTAATAACAAATAGCTCTTTATTTCTCAAAACAACGAAAATATTTAATACAGTACCTACATGAATATAGGTACAGAGTGTTATTTTTAACCTATTGTACCTATATTGACGTAGGTATCTCCACTATCTCCTCCCCTGACTTAATCGCAATATCTACCGCTTAACATTATATTCTAAGATCTATCACGTCCGGTTACACAGGAAATTGATCTCAACTCTGATCAACTTGTTATTTTAAATAAAACTACTCAATTTTTTACGTTTCCCGATTCCTAATCCACATTGTTAGTAAGTTTTGATAATAAAAATATACCTACTATGATTCTCAACGCTTTCGAATTATGATCTTCAAAACTAATTTATATAGTGATTTTTTTACAACGTTAATGTATTAATAAGTTTTTATCTAGCCGGCTGCCAGAATAAGAACTTTTGAACGTCAGAGGTAAGGTTGAAAGAGAACACCTTGTATATTGCGTGTGATGGCAGTTTGTTTATTTAACCAAATTTTATCAAGGAAATCAGCAGGTTTGGGAGGAGAGTCTCATCTTATCCTGTCGTCACGAGACAATTTGGGCCACGACGTGGAAAGTATATAAACATACCGACAACATTATATGATATCGATATTATGCAATAGTTCGTGAAAATAAAAATAGATATTTTTTAAATAATTCCTAAATAATCAAATAAGGAGAAATAAAAACTATTTTTATTATAAATTATTATATACATATATTTATTTATTTTTAAAGTATTTACACATAAATAAACTTAACATATCGACTAGAATGCTAGAATATCAGCCTATAAGAAGTCCACTCAATTAAAATTGATTTATACTTAAATATATTTATACAGGGTGCCCTATACTTAACAAAATATGCTTATATGGAAAATATGTTATTTGCTATATTAAAAAGCATTCATTCTTTCACCTAATATAAAACAGTCAATGTAAACACGGGCGTCGTTTGTGGTTGGCAAAACGGGGGCAAGTACGTCATTTTAAGATATCTACGCCTTGTTTGTTTTTTGTCCTTTTAATCTCCCTCAAAAAATAAACTAGGCAGGTAAGTAAAACTTAACTTCCCCATATGAAAATCTCTCTCTAACGACGCCCCTGATTGTATTTTCACTTGTCTTAACTGACCTTACTTTTTGATATATTCTAATTTTAAACAACTACAATATGATACACTGTTTTTATATACTATGTTTTATTATAGGTACATATAGATCACCCTGTCTTCCAATAATAAATTCAAAGTAGGTACCTAACAAAAACTGTACACAGTATAGGCATATTATTATTCTACATTAATATCATTGTCGTTGCTACTATATTCACCACTTTCGTGAAAGCTTGGGCTGGTTGACACACTGGGTTGAGGAAATTGAGACTGGATAAGAGACGATACATGGAAACATGGTCCTTCCACACAAACTGGACATAAGCTTCCTGGAAAGGCACCCAACAACTTTCTGAAATATTATATACATTCATAATAAAAATAAAGGAGAAATAAGTAACGTGGATTTATGAGAGATAATTATTCGCATTTTTACTTCTGTAAAAGTTGCGTAAAACATGTGAGACGGATTGGTAGCATACAGAATGTGCGCATATAACTTGCATCAGCGCCAGTGTGACACTAGCGGTTGAAGTTTAACCTATCGGCAGGAGATATTTTGTATATTATAAAATGTGATTTTAGAAAGATATTTGTCTGAAACCAGCATTAAGAAGCGTAAATATCTAGAAGGGAGCACCATGTTTTCAATGTGCAGGAAACGAAAAATTCGGGTGAAAATTAATCACGCCAAATGTGTTAAGGCAAACATCGATTAACCAGACTGGATATTCAGTAAAAATCACTTTAAGTAATACAATTAAGTCTAACAAAAAAAATCCGCGTACAGCACAGTACTTACACGTGATAGAAGTGAATACTTCTTTACCGATTCGTTGAGAGACTAGAAGTGAAGTAGTGGCAAAGACGCATCCTCCGCAAAAAGATCAGCATCCATTTGGATCAGATTCGAAACCCCAATCCAGATATATTCCGATTCTGTCACGATCGTTTATAAATTTTATTAAAATTGCTTTCCGCTTTAGAACGAGTCAACGCTCCATTCGATATATCTGTTTCTCTCTCTCTCCCTCATAGCTGTCATATGCTTCATCTCACGTGCGAGATGAAAATGTTATAAAATGTGTCGTGACGCGACTTTGAAAACTCACTCTCATGCGGCTAAAGAAGTATTCACTTCAATAATATAAGTTATGTAAAATATCATCTTTATTTTAGTTGAATCGTGTTGAATATTGCATCATATGAAAGGACATATTGGGGCCGTTTTTTCGGACAATAATAATATATTAATATTATATTTCGTATAATAATAAACTGATAAACCATGTGAAGGGAAGAAGCCATCCTCATCCTCATACATGGAAAATAATTAAAGAAAAAAAAATGCGTGAAATGTACTTATATCTTAAATGGAATTCCACCATTAATCAGAACTAACGAGTATTACACTCAGTGTCAAATATTATTATTTGTGTCAAGATTAAAAAAACTATATATTTTTATTTACTCAGAAATAGCCTTAAAAGTTGACGTAATCAGAGACGATAATTTTTTAAAATCCCTATTAGCAAAATTATTGGAGAACTTTTATTTCAGATCTTAGGTATTTGCCACTTTTAGTGGAAAAAAGTGAAAATTAATATTTCACAAATTTCAATTTAATTCCCTATGATATGGGATATCCTGGGCTAATCCTATAATAACTGCCGGATGTTCATAGGACATCCAAGTGGGAGAGCCCAGGCTTTATTCAAGATATCCTGAGGTCAGCCAAATAAATGTTTTTGAGATATCCTGGGGACTTAATTAGGTTAAGGGGGAGTGCATTTCTAGGACGTATAATATGTAATTTTCGGATATATTGGATAACCTGGGGTAATCCTATAATAACCGCTGGACGTTTAGTCGAGGGTTTACTAAAGAGATCCTGAGATCATCCAAATGAATGTTTTTAACACATCCTGAGAACTTAATTAAGTTAAGGGGCAGTACATTTCTAGGACGTAAAATCTCATTTTCGCATATATTGGATATCCTGGGCTAATCCTATAATAACCGCAGGACGTTCATAGCACATCCAAGTGGGACAGCCTAGTCGCTTTACTCAAGAGGTCCAGAGATCAGCCAAAATAATGTTTGTAAGATATCCTGGGGACTTAATTAGGTGTCAGAGGTAAGTGGCAGAGCATCTCTGGAATCTAGATTATTATAAAAAATTATATTGAATGTGAATTATTTTGGTGTGAATATGACATCACCATACCTACCTACCTACGCCTTATATAGGTACGCATGAAATATGTCATAAAAATGACGTCGTGTTATGACGCCGTCCACCAATAGCAATAAGTACTAAAAAAAGACGTCATTATGACGTCCCTCGGTTACCTGGGTCTAGCCAGTAACTATTACTTCCTGGGTAACTGTCTAGGATAGCATGACAGGAATCCCTACAGGGCCGGCAGCCTCCACGGACATATTCGAATGAGGACAGACCCCGCTTGGTGTACCAGGCCCTATAAACTACACAGGACTTCGGCGGAAGCCCAACAAACGAACCGCAAGAGAAGGGAGAGGGTGCATGCAGAGGCATCGCCCTCAGATACAGAAACCTTCTGGCTTTTGTAGATGTTTTGTGGTTCTGGCTGCGAGTTTGGGGCAGATAGAGGTTCCTGGGGCAGATAGGGGATAGGGGTTCAAAACCCCCCACTGAACTTTCGCACAAAAAGCGGCAGTTTCCCAATTACATGGATGTTCATCGACTTCCACCTACATTCACTCTACGGGCGTCGTGCGGGCTTGTTCTAATTATTTATAGATTGGGTGCCCGTTGCTGTGAAGCAGAGTTGATAATTTAGTACCATAAATAATGCAAAGGCCGATCTCTATGAGACTCAAATTCCTCCCAGGTTCCCAAAAATTCTAAATTGTGTAATTATTGTCATTAATTATATGGATACTTGGTCCTGCTCCTGCTAAGAACGAGAGGTTTAATTTATTTTCCCTACTTATTTTATTATAACAAATAGAGATCGGGTTGTAATAGGATCTTGTCTAACGTCGACCTATAGTTTTATTTTCAAATACCCCTTAATCTGACATGGGGCGATTGCATAGATATTCATCTAAAATCATATCTCCAGATCTAAATGAACCGCCGTCCCCTAATTCGTGCTAATCCTTATATTGTCATCATACCTTTGATCACTCCTCTTTATACGGATGGTTTAATTTATTCTTGGCCTATGTTTGTACTTTTAAGCACTTAATTATCACCCTACATTTGACAATAATAATAATAAACCATTGTTACGACTGTTATGTCTTATTTGCATGCCAAGATATAATGAGAATAACAATTAGAAATAAAAATACAAATTACCTGTTTCATCAAATGAGAAACAATTGTGATCTAACAGGTGTTGTTGATTGATACATATTGTACGTATGAAACTTATTACTTATAGCAATTGATGTTATAAGTAATTACGTTACGTCGTTAAATTTATTACAATTCTTACCGGTAATGATGATCTATATGGGCCTTCTCTATTCTCTTGTCTTTAGCTCTTCTATTTTGGAACCAGATTTTGATTTGCGTCTCGGAGAGCCGTAGTGCTTCTGCCAGTTCGCATCGTCTTCCTCTGCTGATGTACTCAGATCTTTGGTACTCTATTTCCAAACGCAGGGTTTGTTCGCTGCTGAACGTTGTTCTCTGTCTCCTAGGTCTGCCTTCTTTTCGTCGACGTCTGGCCACTGAAAAGTATTGCGTTCCGGTTAGTATAGATCATCAAAGCTCGATGATCAAAAGAATGTCAGTTTCTTGTAAAATATTGAAACTGACACTTATTACCCAACCTCACCAATGCTATTTTGACTCAATTTTTGAAGTGAAAACTTCTTTAGGCGCGCGCAACACTTTTATTTTTGTGGGTGTTGAATGAGACTGGGCCGCCACGCTTCACGCTCAGCTATGTAACGCTCCTTCGGGTAAAGGCGGCTCGGGTCGACTAAGGGAGAGAGGATCATGCGTGATTGGGCCGTCACGCATCACGTTCGTCTATGTAACGCTCAGTCGAGTAAAGTCCACTCGTTGACTAAGCGAGAGAGATAAACTTGAATCTAAAGTATTTACAGCATATTTTAGCTTCCATAGGCCTATTGTTTCATTCTTAGAATATAATAGCAGTGAAGAGGAAAATTCCACAATATAATTCTCAAATATTATTGTTTATTTTGTATCTAATATTACTTCATGGGTACAGAGATAAGAATAAATAATTTTATATAACAATATCGATATTATCTTTTGTTGATTCACCGAACTAATCCATTATATAACATATGTGCAATTATATAGGTATTATAACATAACAGGCGTTATTGTTTCCTAAGTAAAAGAAAATACAATACAATCAGAATCAGAAAACAATATATCAGGATGTTCCGTCTGGTCGGGTTACCGTTCAAGTCCAATTGTTTTACTCTGTATCGAATTGAATTGGATTGAATCGGATCGACTGCCGATTGTGATGGTGCGTCGCAGTACTTGCTAACTATGAGTAGGTATTTTGAAGCAACATACAGTGGGGCCGCATCTAGCGCCGGTTGCCTAAAGCATCTATGTCACGGGCGTGTACGGTCAACGTGTATTAACGGGTGCGATGTACGAGCGGACGGTTACAGTATATATATATTTTTAATTTTACTTTGTTGTAAACCACTGAGAATAAATCATTATTTTTAATTGAACGTAATTTAATATCATACATGTGTGTACATATCTAAATGTGACATACACATTTGCTGTGTATGTATAAGACGTTATTCATCAAAATAAGAAATAGTGTGTGTTTAAGATCACAAGATTGACGCTTGCTGCGTCTTACCAATAGCGATAATATTTCGTACTCAGGTTCTAGCATTTTTTAAGTGAAAATTGTATTAACGGGTTCGGTGTATTGTGGGTTGTGGTAATACCGGCGGACGGTTACAGTATATATTTTAAAATTCGAAAATTAGAAGTTTTCACTTCTATCATGTGGTCATAAGCACGCACCCATCTAGAGATTGAACGTATAATGGGTAGGCTAAATTAGTTATTTATATATTGAGGGCATAAAAAGGCTTTTATGACCCAAGGCGATATTTCGCTAGAAAAGCGCCTCGGGGCTTTAGTCTAAAACTGGTACTATAAAAAATAGTATTTATAATGTTTTGAAATAGTTTTTCTTGCGATAATATAGGTACCTACGAATGTTTCACAAAATATTGAAAAATCGACTTTTCCATTGTTGCCAACATATATATTAAAGCACTTAACTCTTAAGCATATATATCAAAACACATAAAAACATCGTGAAAAACACATAAAACACTCGTGAAAGTGTAATTGACAGTTGACGCAACAACGCTTGTCTATGTACTCTTTGTATTTGTGACTATTATAACTTCGACAGACCCGGTCTCCCCTACTTAATTGAAATGTATTTGATTTAACATTAATACCGTCATTGGCCAACTGGAAGAAAATAATTTCAGAGCAGTATTATTTCCTCAGCTATTACATTAAATTATAACACTGGAATTGTGTTTAATAATATATTAATAGTGATTTAATAATCTCTGTGTAGAATGTAGTCGCGTCGCGTATTATTGATGTTGTATTGTGCCAGGCAAGTCTGCAAACGCAGATTTTCGGTGAATTGTCGGTAATGCGATTACCCAAAGCCGTGTAGCTTTGACAATAACAATACTCCGCAATATCTATTTTTCGTTCGACAAATCCTCTCTCCAAACTCAAGTTTACAATTTACGATGATACGTGAGTAGAGTAGAGCGTTTCTAAAGCGTTCCTGTAATTTTCCCTGATTTTAGTATTTTGATACATTTGAAACATTCTTTTTGGCTGAATCATTGTGCATTGTGTTTATTGTGCATTTAATAGGGGATCACTTTCTATTATTTATTGATTAGATGGTTATGTTTTGAACTTTAATTGAAGTGAGGAAATATAGCTCTACCAAGATAATAGTAACCATGTCGAAAACTACGCGCATTAACTCAACCTCTGACGCCAAGTATTGCACAGAGGATCATATCGAAGAACTTATAAATAAGGTAAGTATTCAATTACAAGCTTACAACATTAAAATCAGTTATACACCTGGAAAAACCAATAACGTTGCAGATATGTTGTCGCGTCCCATATTTTTATAATAACTCCGAAGAAGAAGTTTGCGGACTATATACTGCTATAGTTGAATTAACTGGAAATAGCGTATCTGAGTTACAACATGACCAATTGTCAGATCCAGAGGCTGCAAAAATTATTACCACCTTTGAAACTGTTCCCGGTAAACAAGACCTTGGTCACTGGATTAGTCTTGGTTACGTAATGTCGAATGGTATCCTGTATCATTATTCTTCAGATTCTGATGATGAAACTGCTCAATACGTAGTACCTTAACGAGCTAGAAAAGATATTTTATTCGAGTATCACGACAGTCCTACAGTTGGATAATATGGCGTAGACGCGGAACCATTAAAAGAATAGTTGCTCGTTATTTTTGGCCTGGAATGCGTAGATTTATCCAGGAGTACGTTAGAAAATGCGTACCGTGTCAGAAGTACAAGACTCAAACTTTGAAGCCCGCGGGACTAGTGCAAACACCTTCTTATAACCAACGCTTTGAGGTGATACCCATCGATTTATTTGGTCCCTTACCTGAGACCACCAATGGAAACCGTTGGATTTATATTATTGAATATTTACAAGAAGCTACAGCTGTTGTCTGTGCAAAAATCCTGATAGAAGAAATCTTTCTACGATATGACTTTGTGGCTCATTTCTGATAATGGGGTACAATTTGTATCAGATGTCATGCAACAAGTTATGTGTATGTCATGGGAGTGGACCAGATCCTTACACCTGTTGTGTACCACCCTGAATCTAATCCTGTAGAAAGAAAGAACAGACATTTAAAACCTCAATTTGCAATTTTAATCGGTGATCAACAATCAACACACGACGGGATCAGAACCTTTCTAGAATCAGATTTGCTATGAATACGGTCACTTGCCAAAGCACTGAACATAGTGCTAAACTAAGAACTATAGACGATGTTAAAGTCATGTTTCTCTCGATGTTAAAGTTATTATATCCAAGATAACTTGGTGCCACAAATCACTCGTATCTCAGACAATTTGTGACCGATATAGAAAACGTCAAAGAAAAGGTGCAATTAGAACAAGAACGTTACGCCTATGAGCGTAATTCTTTAGTCTTACTCAAGAATCACAGTGACCATTAGTAGCACCACTAAGGAGATGGCTCACTCTAACAAGCTAGCACCCAAAAGAGATGGACCTTATCGAGTACTTAAAAAAGTCACCCCGAGTACTTATAACATAGCTACCTACTATAGATAACGAGATGACACCTTTCTTGGGAGCAGAGAGATACATTACTTTTGATACCCAAAAGGAGAAGAGGACATCCACGGAAGACTACATGCACGAGGGCCAGGCTGCGTGGTGCCGCCCGGTACACGTGACCAGTAGGAGCTGTAGATTCGTATATAATATATTAATCTATGGTAGATTCGTATGCGAGCATACAACAGGATAGCCGTGTGAAAACATCGCGCGCCAGTATTCATATTTTATTATAACTAATACCTTGCCATTGCATAATTTTAGCAATAAACGGAATCGTGTGCTAGGGGCTTTGAATCATTTCACGAACCCACCTACCAACCCTTGAGATAAGAGCCGTTTATGCTGATTTTTTGTCATATTATGCAGTTTTTTTTTTTCCATTTAACTAACATAATGTTAGTTTAATAATTGTGTATAAATTAAATTTAAATATAAGGACATTTATTTTTATTCAACAGCATAATGGTTTTTTAGATGAGAGTTTATATTTACTAGTGTTAAAATGATCTGACAATTTTAGTGCTGGTAATTAATTTTTTGGAATACTTACTTGATTTGATTATTAATTGACAATATTTATTATAATTCTCAAAGCCAATGCTCATTGTATTTAAAATAATGAGCATTTAAATTGTCCCCAAATCAATTATAATTGTCACTTTAAAAGGAAACTAGTGAAATATCCGAAATAAATACATCCTCACGTCGGCACGATCCTCGGTCACGCCGTACTTGAGCTGTGTTGAGATTTTTTGGCTTACGATAAAAATCCACTTTTCTCTTTGAATCAGCTTATGCTGATATTTTGGAAAAGATATAATTGATACTGGCTATTTTTTAATATATTTGAACAACTGATTACAACTTTTGCGAGGTCCCATGTTTTAATAATGATATTACATATTATAAGACGTGAATAACGTGACGGTTAAAATGCAACTTTGCTACTGGGCACGCACCAACGTTCACCGCCTCCTCACCCAGCAGCTGTACGCACCCAATATCGAATCAGCATTTAATATGTTAATAGTTTTCAATGCGTTATTATCTGCTGCAGGAACTGCGGGTATTGCCGCATCGCGATATTGTTTTCCCGATGAGATGCCCCCGTGCAGCATCTGGACAGAAAAATAATACTTCAACATAGCAATCCCCGAGAAACCATCGTGTAATGGAATGCGATCGTGCTTTGTTCTCATAAAAAAATTATGTATTCGCAATATCCCAATATCGATAGTCAAAATGATAATATATTATTATACATTAACGTAAATTCAATATTACATAAACAATAAAATAATACATAAATCTTTGTGTCTTAACTAAGGCATATAGAGGATTAAGAGCGTCTATTTCTAGCTCATCGAGTACAAGAGCACAGGTTTCCCAACTTCGACGATAAGTATATATATATTGCAAGCACCTACAATATAAAGATTTTCATACTTCCCTGAATCCAAGGCGTTTAGTTAAATAATTTCTCACAGCTATAGAGTGTCGAATTCAGAAAATAACTCCAACACAATATGAAATGTAAAATATTATTATGATGAGATTACGCTCGCACAGCTGAACAGCCCTGAATGGCTCGAACTGGCTGCGTGGTGGGGGTGGGACAAGACATGTGTCGTCCTCGTCCTGATATCGTCATTATTATCCCACCCCCCGGCTTAAAGTCAAACCTGGATCCTCCTGGCTCTCAACGTAACTGAAAAATAATTGGTCACGACAATGTTTGTTCTCGTAGACCACTGCTGATGATATAGTCAGGATCTACTGCAGAAATCGATCAGGATGTCAACTAGAGGGTATACGGAAAAATTTAATTATGGTGTAAAATTGCATGCCGGATGTCTATTGCGAAATGGGGGAAAATATGTTTTAAACAAAAACAAAATTATTGCCATTTCCGTTTCTCGCGTCGTCGTAGCTAGGTAATAATGTAGATATCAGTATTAAATTTTAGGAGAGCTCACAAGAGCTGAGCTCCATCCCCATATCTGGTTCGGATAAATTTTGGATGATCTGTTGGCTGGATGTGTATTATGCGACTTCTAATTGATCTGAGATGACTGAAATCAGTTGGGTAGCTGACTTCAGGTAAATAAATGAATTTATCTTGTTTCCATCACGTAGGAAAATAGTTCTAATACATTCCTTTATAATGTGTGCAATATAAGGAAATAAAGGGTGCTAGCAAAGTTGAATGAGTTATATTTAATACATCTATTTCAAAGGATGTTGACTTCATATTGTTTATTATGTTTGCTACAGTGAGTAAATTTGTTACAATTCAAAGGAAAATATACTAGACACACCCTGTTTGCCTGTTTGATATCGTTCGAGAACAAATTTAACAATCACTGCATGGGCAGAGGGTTACTATTAGCCCAGACATATTAGATTAAATTTCACCAAAACCCTAAAAAAATGTAAATCTGAAAATTGGTAGAAATATTTCATTTAGTGTACTGAACAACACACCAAAAGTCCTATGCCTGCTTCATAATGAAAAAAAGGCATTGGCGCGGGTATTAGCCAAGAAATTTTTAGTACAGTAATTTTAGATGAGATTTTGGGTTTCAGAAGAAAAAATTGAGGGAAAGCTGATTTTGTCTGATTTTGTTTCGCGAGAAGAAATGAATAAAAAAGTAGAAGAAATAATAGAAGGTAATAAGAGATCTGCAAGCAGATAGTTTTACAACAACGTTAAAGAGTATACAAGAGAATTCGTACAACGATTAAACATCTGTAAAGACAGAAATGGAAAAACCTAATGGAAAAGTCGGATATAATTAGACGATGGAAAGAAGAGATATTTTGAAGAGATACTAGAAGGAGAACAGCAGCAACAGGAAGTGGAGAATAAAATAACATACTATAGTGCAGAACCGGAAGTAGAACCAGCATCGTATGAAGAGGTAACGAAAGTACCTAATAAAAGATCTGAAAAACAGGAAAGCACCAGGAGATGATGGAATAGTAGCGGACCTAATAAAGAACGGAGGAGAGCGACTATGGAGACAAATTCATAAATTAATACTACATATCTGGGAGCAAGAAGAGATGCCAAAGGACTGGAAACTAAGAATTATCCTCCCGATACACAAAAAGACCAATTGTAGTAATTATAGAGGAATAACGCACTACATTGTGTTCCTTATAACATATTATCAGAGGTTATCCATAATCGAATGACACCCTACTCAGAGGAAATACTAGACGAATACCAATGTGGATTCAGAAAAAAATAGATCAACCACCGACCATATACATGTACGTTAACACAAATACAGGAGAAATGCTATGAATATAACATAGATATACATTATCTCTTTATAGATTTCAAACAGGGATTCCACAAAGTACACAGGAAGAAAATGCTACAAAGTTTAACCCTCCTAGGAATACCCTGAAAATTAGTAAAAATGGTAGTTAGTAAAAAAGTTACGATGGCAGAATCGACAGCAGCTATAAATAAGAGTACAACAGCAGCTCAGCGAAGAATTTAAAGTGAAAGTTAGGGTAAGACAAGGAGACGCTCTTTCGGCAGTGCTTTTCAACTTAGTGCTGGAAACAGCTACCAAAAAAATCGTAAATAAAACCACACAAATACTTGGATTTGCGGACGAAATTACAATAAATGCACGTGACCTTGCCTCCATGAATTAAACCGCCATAGATCTTGAGCCACAGATAAATAAAGGAGGCCTTCAAGTGAAAAATGACAAAACGAAATATATGTATTGCTGCACAGGAATCTCCCAATACAACTACCAAATATTAACATAAACGGCGGTCAGATTGAAGCGTCAAGACATTCAATTTCCTTGGCACCAATATTACCAATAATGGTAACGTCCAAGATGAAATAAGCGCAAGAATCCTAAAAGGAAATAAATGCTATTATGCCTATTTAAAATTAACAAGGAGCAGCATACTAAATAGAAAATTTAAGATCACAATCTATAAAACACTTATAAGACCTATGGATGTGAAACATGGACACTAACAAATAACGATGAATATCAATTGAGAATATTTGAGAGAAAGATCCTTAGAAGAATATACGGCCCAGTGCATGAAAACGGTATGTGGAGAATAAGAATGAATCAACGAAATTGATGCACTTGTAGAAGGAGAGGATATAGTAAGATGCATAGAAAGTCATAGGATAAGGTGATTAGGACATGTATACGGGATGGAGGGAGAGAGAATTGTGAAAAAAATCCTTGAATGGATACCTTGAAACACAAGACCAAAAGGGCGACCCAAGAAAAGGTGGATAGACGATGTGGAGGAAGACCTAAAAACTGTAAGAATATGAAACTGGAGGAAAATAGCGGTCCAGCAAGCCAAAACCCACCAAGGGTTATGAGCCAAAAGAAGAAGAACTGATCCCTTAGGTTGTGTTACACAATACATTTGTATGTTTTGTAAATAGGTATACAGTTTCTGCGTCTACCGAAGCACAATATACTGTAAACCATATATATTTGGCTTGCTAAGAATTTACTATTTGAAAGCACATAGTGGTTTTCCTATTTATTTGTTAATAAAACTGATTTTATATTTTTTACGCTATAATTATTATTATATCTTCCCCGGAATGCAACCAGTTGCTTATGAATGGTAAGATAACTGTTTGGATCGGCCGATAATTTACACTTCGAAACAAACCATCGAAAATATCCCTTATGTGCTAACTTATCTTTCTCTTTACACGACCTTTCCTTTTACACGATCAAAGTAAAGCTCCCACCTCATAGATCCGCTCTTCGCTACCTTGAAATTATCAGACATCCAGCTTAATGGACGTCCTATGTCCCCCATTTAAATTTTATTTTAGTTTTTGATTAATCGCCCATGTGTTATATCCAGCGTTATAACTTATAAATGATCATACATTATTATAAGCACACACGGACCCTGTTAATTAGTTTTGCCTATTTATCAGGGTTTAGGGATGAAACGCCGCATCCTACATGTGTGGTTTCCCAGGGGTGATTATTGTTCATAATCATAATGGCCATTATGATTATGATATAGTAATATATTTGTTAAATGTGCAAGTATATGAATGTCTTCTCTTAAAAAAATTGATTGAGTAATAATTATTTTATTTTGATTATTATTTTCAGTCATTAGTATTAGTTGATTATTTTCGATTATTAGTTGATTATAGCGTAAGCTCTGGTCACCGAAAATCTATTCAGTTTGATTAGTACTTAAATTTATTATAAGCACATTATTCAGTATCAGGATCAACTGATGTATTTTGTTCTTGGTTGGCCCGACCTGAACAGAGTATTCATATGTAAGGAATAAGTGCAAAAAACTGTTCGACGAAAGGTGTAATGCACAATACAATTGTTTTTCCGATGCTTTTCCATCAATATCATCAAGTTTCCACATTTGGGAATTTGGGCCCTTTTTTCCATTATTCTTTTATAAAAGTGTACATAGTAAAGTGTAAGTATATTGTTCCATCATTAATATAAAAAAATCGATAAACATTGACCAAAATAGTAATAAACCGATAATTAATAAACAATCCACTGACAATATCCATAACATAACCCTTAACCTGACTTTTTAATTTTTAAAGCTCAGCTGGCCTGGCGCTCTTGCGTAAGAAATGTTAAACTAATACGCGACGTACGTCCATGGAAAACAGACATTTTAATTTCAAATCTTTTGTATATTTAAGTCATAGGTCTAAAAAAACAATTTGAGCTTGAATTGTAGAGAAATATGTTTCAAATTTGACGTATAATATAGGTTTAAATACTAAGAAGTACACAAAACCCGAGAAATTCCTGTCTGAAAATGACTCTTTCGAACCTCCCATAAGAAATACATGGCAGTTAAATTTGCTGAAGTCTGTGTAGGAACCCATTTCAAATTTCACGCCCGGATTTTCCTAACCTAACTAATATGGTCAATTGGGATATTCATTTAGTTAGGAAACAATATTATCCTCTGGATATCCACTAAAAATTCAAAGACACAGTTCCCCTTATATATTTCAATTGTATATCCATTTTGAGGACAAAAGAGAACATCTAATTAATTCCCAAATAATGAATGGCCTATTTTGTCTTATCTTATGAATATTCAATGTCAATGGAAGTCCAAGTAAATCCATGGACCATCGGATTATTCGGATTAGAAATGGGCAAAAAATGGATAACCATAGTATATTTACATAAAGATGAAAATCTACCCTAAACTCCGACTATTCGGATTAGGTTCAACGAAGAAAAATATTTGTGAAGTGACTTACGAGAAGCTGAAAATCCAGATATTCCGTTTACAGTTTAGACGTTGACTTTGACTGGAGGTAAAATGTCTAAACGTTTGAATCTTATTCTTGAGTCAACCGTTGAATGAAAGGTTCCTTCAATTACCGAGTCAACGGTTTAGATTAAAGATTTCCTGCGGTGACTTCCGAAGCTAGAGGATTTAGTAAAGAAGCAGCAAGAAATTGAGCAAATGTGTGATTACTATAGTGCTTTCGTTTGATATGCAAACTAATGGAATGCGGCGCTCAGTGGCGGGCGCAATTATCCTAATATAGGAAATAAAATAAAAAACAATAATGTTAACTCAATTTAATTTATAATACCTATATCAAAAACAAATTGCAAATGGATGCGAACTGCAAGTGTATTTGTTTTTATTTTTCCGAGCGAACGTTTCATCTGTTGGTATCGCCTGATAGACATCTATAATAGGGTGGTGGCGCACGCATATAGACATTATAATATTATAGGCATAATCGCATAATATAGGCATAATAAATTATAGTGTTATTATAGTATTTTTGAATATAGTGTTTATAGGTTATAGTGAGTAGTGGTTATAGATACAGAGTAGTGCAATGGAAGAACTAGGCAAGGCACATTAAGGAGTAAAAAGGCAGAGCCCCGAAAAATCTCACATTTAATGAGAAGAGCATTAACCATTAACTATTGGTGAAAAATACCAATGTGAGTATAACTATATGTGCAAATAATAACATATATCCCGCAAATTGGTGAGTTAATTTGTTATCAATGTTACTAACAGTCTTACCTATACTAATAATAAGTAACCTAACCACGTTTTATCCTGGCAAGAGGCTCGGCTCTTGCCTCCCCGTGGTCCTTGCTGGGCAATAGCAATTTAATTTCTTTGTTTTATTTTAAATTATTATTGGCTAAATTGAGCGCTAAGTTGTACACACAGCATGCAAAGTTTTTTCAATATATTTTAAATAGATTCAAAACTAAATAATTTTTTGGCTTAAAGTATGACTATGACATAATAAGACATCTGTTGAAGTCACTTCACCTTGGTTGCGCATGATGTTACGCCACTGAGCAGTAAAGCCAGTAAATCGCCGGCTTGTTCATGCAGGTGTCTTCTAAGTGAGTGAAGGGAAATGGGATTTATATGAGTTGAAGAGGGATAGCGACCGATATAGACTGGAGACCCTATAGTTCTATTCCCAAGAAATTGTGGCGGTACACAATTTTACACTAAATATCCTTATGCATTGCATGGTGATGTGATTTACCGTAGTAATTCTGTAGTAATTGGTAAGGGTTTTCTTTGTAAAATGCCGCACAATTTTTTGATCTAGTTTGATTATCAAACGAAAACACACGTTTGAATCTTATTCTTGAGTCAACGGTTTAGATCAAAGATCTCCTGCGGTGCCCTCCAGAGCTAGAGGCTAGAGGATTTACAGCCAGTTCCATAATCGACGTAAAGCTTCCTGTAATATTAAAAGTCTCCTTTAAGTTCTAAAGCGTGTTCCATAATCGAATTTTAAAGGCACTTTCACTAAAAAGCTTCCTTTTTGGTAAAGTCTAGATTTTGGCCCTTTTGAGGGGCAAAAGTCGACTTTATTGTAAACTTAACCTACAAATTCATTTTTTACTGTCATGGAAATAGTGGTTGTTTGGGGCTTGGTGTGTTTGAAATACAATTTATTGTTTACTGAATTCTAGTTCGTTCTTCCTCAGGACGTGAGGAAGAAGACACAACGGTGTTAAGAAGAGAAAAATATATAGGCCACGATTGCGATGTTTTCATCAAAACGACGCGACGACAGAATATTTCCATCGTTTTTGATATCACCCTCCCCACAGCCTTGTCTTCAAATAAAAATAAAACTTTAATCATACTCTCACATAATTGATAGGAATCCCTTCTCCGCATTTGTTACTTTATTGGTCACTTTATTTTCGATAACTTTTCTCTGCAAATATAGATTCATTATTTATCATATATATGAACACTTTAATAACAGGATAAAAATATACAATAAAGTAATTAATCACAATGTTTACAAACACAAATTTCCATCACAAAACAACTTCGAAAATGTTAGGTTATTATTAAATAAAAGTGTCATAATTGTCACTCGTTTTGCCTCTTGACTAACTTCACACGTAACTTTCAGGCCCGCAAACACTATAAATATTCACAAATTGAAGCTTTTCCTAACGGGAGATGCATTTCACTTTATGGAACAGAATCGACTTTACAGAGAATTAAAAGTCTACTTTTCTTGAAAGTTCACTTTTGGAAAAGAGCGCTTTTGTTCATATTTATGGAACTGGCTGTTAGTAAAGAAGCAGCAACAAATTGAGCAAATGTGTTTCATCAATTAAAAAAAAAACTATCAAGTAGGTACCTAAATTATGATTACTATAAGTTTTTACTAGTTCTATTGAGGTTTTGAAAGTTATAAGGCATTGTATTATGTAAGTAAGTAAGTAAGTACATACTATAGATTCACATCTAAAGTTAACTCGACGCGTCCCGTCTCGAAACTAATTAGCCAGCGAGGTACTAAAAGTAAAAGAACCCCGCGCTTGTTGCAACGGATGAATAATCAATTACAAATTATCTTCGGTTAATTTAGCACATCGCACATCCCTTCAGGTAATAGGTTTCGTGTATCTGTAATAGTGTGAGTAGGTGCGGACTCGGCCATATGCTCCGGAGGCTATCTCGGGCTTCCCGTTTCCGTCAATCACGGTAGTGGCGCATATGTCTTCCTGCAGGACCAAGAGTGGCCGAGTTCACACGGTCTTTGTCTATCCTATCATGCGGAGAACAAGCCCTGACGAATGGACTATTTTTGCATTTCATGCCAGTAGTTCAAATAAAACTAATCTAATAACATAGTTTACCTTCATAAGCTATCCTACTTAATTTGTGATATTTAAGTACCTACCTATAATAATAATAATAATAATAATCGTTTTTATTATAACCCAAAATTCCTAGTTGAAAGAGATGTTGATAATTTTTCACCATTTTTCGTGAACACCCGAAAAACTATGAGGTTTAAAACATACATAGCGCTATTAAATCAACGGCTCGAGATATAACATATAACCATGAAATTTTGGCTACTTATAGAAGATATTACAGTGCTTCCGATGGCAAATTTTTTTTAAAATATGAGACGTTTTTGAATAAATATCCTTAATATCGCTACTAGCTAATCTGTGCACGGAAAACTTTACCCTGCGGAGAGCTATGTTCATTATTATGAATTTATATATGAATTTATATATGAACTATAAAAAAGTTTTAAAAAAAATCATTACACTCTAGGACTTAGGTATGGCTTCGAGAAATCGAATTATCAATGCCCTGTATTTTTGTAGCGAGAGAAGTGCGAACAAAGAACAAAATAATGCATTTGAAACACTATACCTACGTTAATTTTAAATTACCACATCAGACGTATCACATAAATATAGTAGGTATATCTACTATTATCTACATACCATTCTTTACATTTTATCCACTTTTTTGCACAGAGTTACCCATTGTTTTGACACATTTTCAATCTTGGGGAAGCGAAAGTATTTGAGGTTACTTCCTTTAGTGTTTCGACTATAATTACAACACATGTTTGCATTGTTTAAAAAATTGTAGCACATATAATAATAATAGGTACTCACACGTATCCACCTCTGTGTATACCTACACAAAACGCAATTTCTCAATCTTGTCAATTTCAATTTGAAAACAAGAGTAGGTTGGTATTTACTTTCAACTGTGTAAAAATCGCGCAAAAATCATATTGGCAAAAAATACGCATGGTCATGTGAGATGCATGGGCACGTGAGATGCAATGTCATGTGAGATGCAATGCCGATGTGACACGGCCGAGGAACGTGTAAAATGGATCCGTAAAGAATGGGAAACATTCTTATTCTACATCATATTCACCATCCAATTGTTTTATGATATGACGAAAGGTATATAGTGTGATCAATATTTTGTTATATGCATGATAATGTGATGGACGATGAATATAAAATCATTTGTTTTTTCTTAAATTCCTGGAAATCGGTTATACTTGGCAACGCTGTTAAAAATGTGGTAGCACGTGTGAAGAGGTCTATATACTGACGGTTTTTTCTCGGGTTTTGATGTCTCATATTTCGATATTACACACTTATGCCATTGTCTTTGTATCATGCACTTGATGGTAAGTTCTAAAAGAGTGTTGTTTAGCAGCCACTGAAGTGGGGGGATGTGTAGCCAAGTTGAACATAGAAGACACAGGCTGTTTTGAGATCGTCTGCAAATAACATTGCCCGATCCGGGAGAATATGTCATTTTTGCCCCCTTACAGATCTCCGTAACCGTTCTTTTTACCATAATTATGTATGTGGCCGTTTTTGTTCGAAATTTAATTTAGATCGTTTTCGTATAGGGTGACATTTGCGCCAGGCCTCGTAGTTTTCGAGATATTTGCGGAAAATTGTGAAAAATTACCATTTCCCTCTCTTTTCACCCCTCCCACCGAAACCCGACGCTCCTGGTCGTGTAACTTTTTACATCTCATTAAGAGGAGGGTATCTATCGCACCATTTGACGTTGGAGAGGTTTTTTTTTGAATGTTTTAGTTAGGCCGATTTTTGTGTTAGTTTTACTGTATCATTGCCGCAAATTCATGAAATTAAATCAATTGACACTCGCTTTTGTTGAAAATTGACACTGTTGACAGCTGACAGTTAATGTCAAACTGAGAATGGATTGACATGGCATAAAATATTATCTACTAGAGATAATATTTTCTACAGATTTATGTTAAACAGCGATATGCTGTAAGATAAATAAGAAAAGCAAAAACTTACAAAAAGCTGATAATCCAGCCGCTGCAGCAGCCAATTGCGAATCTGTTCCGTGTGGTAGCATAAACGGCAGCGGAGTACCTAGCAGGGGGATGGGGGTTATTAACTCATTTTCTGGCGTCCTTGCTTCAAAAGTCACGTTTCGCTCATCGTTTGTAGGTTTCTTTTCTTCAAGGTCTCCGTAGATCTTCTGAAAAAATTCTCTCGGAGACGATGGCTGGTTCACTTTCGATTTTGCTGTGACCGTGCTGGATATCATCGCATATATTTACTAGGTACGGACGACCTGGAAGTTTTAGACTTTTTAGACGTTTTAGAACGCGTACGGAATGTTTTACATTTATTTACTTTTTCTAGGTTCATGCAGAAAACAAAACTTTATTGAACTTTATTTAATGCATACACTGATTATTAATTAATAAAAATTTTATTGCACTCATCTGTAATTCTACTACAGTGTTTTGACATAAATATCATGACATGTCACCTAATGTCATTACATTAATGCCACTTCCATTAAAATTTATTTTGTCCAACTCGCACTTTGGCGCTAAACACTTATTTTTTGCAATTGTTGCAAAAATAACTATTTTCTACGTTCATGTAAAAACAAAACTTTATTGAACTATATTTAGTGCAAAAACTGGTTCCTTATTGCACTCATCTGTCATTCTACTACAGTGTGTTGTGATCATGACAAACATAAAAATAAAATTTGACATTTACTAATGCCACCTAAATAAAATATTTTTTAGATTTTGCATGAACGTAGAAATAGAAATAGTCATTCTAGTACAGTGACATAAAGATCATGACATGTCACCTAATGTCATGACATTAATGCCACCTAAATAATTTTTTTTTGGGGTTTTGCTCGAACGTAGAGAAAATATTGTATGCAACTCTTACAAAAAAGTGTTTATTGCACTCGACGTATTGTCCAATTCGGCCTGGCGGTCTCGTTGGACAATTTCACGTCGCGTGCAATAAACACTTACTTTTTGCAGTTGTTGCACAAATAACTATTTCCTACGTTAAAGCAAAAAACAAAACTTCATTGAAACTATATACCTATAGTGCAAAAACTGGTTCTTTATTGCACTAGCGCAATAAAACTCATCAAATTTGACTCCACGGTCGGGCCATAAACTTTACCTTCGGAATTGAAAGTGCTACTTCAGTCCCGTGGTATATAATACTATGAAATAGAAAATTCATTAAATCGAAACATTATTATTTTTTAAAAATTCAAAATTATGCCACAAATTCTATAGCATTTATTGTGTGTTAATTTGACATGTCTGTCACTCCGCCTATTTAAAAAAGTCGTAAAACAATGTATCTATTATATTACTGATTATTTCTCGTTCTTTACAGCCGATTTCGAGGCTCCTTAGTGCCGATTTCGAAAAATTATTTTTGTACCAATAAATGGCAGGTACTAACGGTTTATTTCACGATAGTGGATTCCCTTATGACCGACGCAAATAAACCACATGAAGGATTGGCATTGTCTGTAACAGACATATATGAGAATGAAGAAATGCCGCATCGTCACAGGATGCGGCTACTCTTTGACGAGATCAAAGTCGGCTCGCGAGAGACATCGGGTTTCCCTTTGACGATGCGGCATTTTTTCATTCTCATATGTTACATATGTTACAAACTATACAAAGAAAGTTTAGTGTCTATATATTTATAAGTATCCATTATGTTTTTTTTTTCGAATCTAGATTTTAAAGATACCAAATTATGATAATTTGATGTTTTTGTCTGTCACTCTGCCTACTTGAAAAATCGTAAAACAATGGATAACTGTACTAATTAGGTATTTCACGCTCTTTACTACCGATTTCGGCGTTCTTTAGTGCCGAAATCGGTAAAAAAAAGTTTTTTCTAACACATATTTGAGGATAATTGCTTCCTACTCACCTTTTATGCAAAATAACTAATAAACATTTCACAACAAGTAGATCGTAATATTATTTTCACTGACGTTATTAAGATATCTTACGCGATGGTTTGCCACCGACCACCAGCACTTAAATTAAACTCGCGAAGTTGTAAATTTAAAGCGCCTAATGATAAAATCATGATCGGACGCGTGCCTTGAGGGCGGGTTTTGTAAAGGGGCGGTCTCGACGCGGCCCAACCGACGCTCTGATGTAGGTATGCCCCGTTAACTGTAATTTGATATATTAGGGGTAGCAATCACAAATGGTTTGTTATATCAGAATAATTATTATATCAGTTTCTTAAGCAAAAGCTAACCAAACAATAGATAATAATCAATATCTATCGGAAAAAATATATAAGTAGACCTCTATTATCTAGGTAAAACGACACACGTTTAATTTATTTATAACAACCTAAGATAGAAATAAAAACGCGTTTAACTAAATATGGATTATGGATATATTATAAATCTTTTATACCTATCACATTTATATAGCTGAACGCGTTTTTTTAATATTACAGGTTAATGAAACTAAAAGTGTTTTTACTGTGGTTATAATATAAGATATAAATGAACGGAACTTATAATTTTGAAAAATCTAGTTTTACGGGCGTCATTTTCCAAAAAAAACAATTTTCCAATTTCCATATCTTCTGATGATTTTTAAGCCAGAAGATGTCCCAGTGGCGTAGGGAGGGATGGTGTCGACACCAAAGTTTTAACCAACTCCAAAAATGGGTATACGAAACATTTTTTATTATCATTTAAGTAAAACAAATATAAAATATAATGTTTATATACTAATCAACTTCATAGTTACCTTTTCAGCGCTCATTTTTTTTCTAAATCCAAATTTTGTTTATTTACTATTATTTTACGATTATTACCTACTATTTTTACTATTATTTTTTTGCCATGAATGTGAGTCTTGATTATCAAAAATAATGTAATATCAACAAATAAATATTACATAAAAATGTCACTGTGCAACTTATTCGTATTCATAATCGTACATCATTCTGAAGAATATATATATATATATATATATATATATATATATATATATATATATATATATATATATATATATATATATATATATATATATATTTATATATATATATATATATATATATATATATATATATATATATATATATATATATATATATATATATATATATATATATATATATATATATATATATATATATATATATATATATATATATATATATATATATATATATATATATATATATACCTATATATATATATATATATATATATATATATATATATATATATATATATATATATATATATATATATATATATATATATATATATATATATATATATACCTATATATATATATATATATATATATATATATATATATATATATATATATATATATATATATATATATATATATATATATATATAATATATATAATTTTAAATCAACCTCTCAAATTTGGTGGTCCCACGATATGTTATATGGCGTAGGTTAACATGTGTACCTATTATACCTATATCCCCCAGCCCCAGTGCCCATATCAATATCGAAAAGTGATCGTCCGACCTAATAAATCTATAAATCCCTTCTAAATAATATGGACATACAGGAAGTAAGCAATACATGATTGACCAACAGATTGCAGTTTAACGGATTTTGGAGATACTTTACTCAGGGCTGTAACCCGGCGCTGGCATCGGGGGAGAGAGGGAGCTCGAGGAAACTCTTAAGTTTGTAACATCTGGACATACATATATGTCCAGATATAGCACTGGTAAGTGTATCTTCCTTCTTATTCGTCTATTTGCTTATTTCTCTATGTAATGAAATGCTACAAACTCAAGATTACTTTTCACAAAACAAATATGAATAGCAAAGAATTTCAAACACTGTAATCACCTCATCCTGCCTGAAGGAGGAGAGAGATAATCACAGTAGCCGTCCCGGTTGTGATAGCAATTAAACAAATAAAAAGCTTCGGATTGGCTGGGATATGTATAAGTGTAAAATTTTCGCAGAAAGCTGAATTTCTACGCCATTTTTCCAATATGGCGGCTAACGCCGACCTCGCTCGAGGGGAAAACTTAGTATGTTTAACAGGACATAAATATTAAGCGATTAAATCTATTTAAGTACCCCTTTTCTTGAATTATCTACTTTATTTTACGGCATGTCGTCTAGTCTATAAGGTAATTCATTAAAAAAATAATATATCAAAAGAAAACACTTTAAATTATACCTTTAATAATCCTTGACAGCGGTGTGCTATTTTCTGAATTTGGATTAATAGTTCAGGAGATGTGCATTATAAAAGAACAATAATTAGTTTAAATCACTATTAAACTAAAATAAATTTAATAAATTAATAAATAAAATAATAAATTTACTAAACAGGGGACATTATTTAAAATTTTATTTTTGCCATATTCCACTTCAATTGTCAGTTTTATAACATTTAAATAAATACCTACTACGAATGACGAATGCTTCTGATGTTTAGAAGAGTCCATCATAGGTTTTATTATATTTGTTACGTTTAATAAACACACTCGGAGTAGTTTCCACAAACACCAAAACACTTTCACTTCGCTCGACGCGCGTTTCGCCAACCAAGTTGGCATCAACCGGAGACGATTAAAACTGAAACGCGCGTCGAAACTGAACGAAACCGAAACGCGCGTCGAGCGAAGTGAAAGTGTTTTGGTGTTTGTGGAAACTACTCCGAGTGTTACAGTTACATCAAAGGTTCCACCCCTATCCAGTACGTTTAATAAAGTAAAGTCCGTAAATCTATACATATACATAAAATTGAAGTGTCTGTTTGTAACGTCAAAATAACAGTTTTTTACTAAATGCATATGAAAGTATATACGAATACGGTACTTAATAAAAAACATTTTTTTTAATTTTTTGTTATCTGTCTGTCTGTGTTCCGGCTAATCCGGATAGTGTTAGCCGATGTTATAAGGATTAACTTAGGTTACTTTTATTTTAGAAAAAGAACTATATACCTATTTTATTTTATTTATTTGTTATAAATAAAATTGAAGTGTCTGGTCTGTATGTCATCTCAAAATAACAGCTTTTTACTAAATGCATATGAAAGCATATTATGGTAATTATAACAAAAAGTAATTTTTAAAATGTTTGTCTGTCTGTTTTTTCCAGCTAATCTCCAAAACGGCTGGACCGATTTTGACGGCACATTTACTGGTAGATAGCTCATGTTGTAAGGAGTAACTTAGGCTGCATTTATTTTAGAAAAAGAATTAGGGTTCCGCGAACAAAAATTGAAATCATGAAATTGTGAACAAAATCCGATTCAAATATGGAAGTATACATCCAATATAATTCAGTATATAATCCAATATAAACACTAATAAATAATAAATTATTAACGTGTAAATCTCCCGTTCGATCTTCGAGTAATAAATAAATACTAAAGTATCAGTGTCCAGTAACTAAAGTAGCAGTGTCCAGTACCACGCGCATGCCGTTGCCGCAGCGAAAGGTGCTTCCCACCGCTCCCCCCCCCCCACCCTCCCTACCCCACGACTTTATATCACAAATGCTGCCTATCGCACAGGCTCAGAACGCGCGTTAAATTCACGCGGACGAAGTCGCGAGTAAGCTAACAGCTAGTAAGTAACTCGGCTACGCTTCGCTTAGCCTCGGCTATTTAAATACCTCCGAGCACCTATAAGGGTTTTTGCAGCGTGTAATGTATTAAACTTTTCATTCTTTGGTCGATTTTACAATATAACCTAACTTATCCTAACGAACGCATTTATCCTTATCCCAACAGTATCCTTATATATCCTTATCAACAGTATATCCTTATCCCAACAAAATCCTAAATCGTAGGTAACCTAGTTAAGATTGACAAGTCCTGGCTGCAGACTTTGTTTTTTGATATTAAATACCGGAATCTGCTAATACCTATCTTTTATTATTTATCAATGTTTTTAATCCTGCCAAAAATGTATGATCTAAATCTGTAAAGGCGCATTTAGCTAAATGTGGTTATAGTAGAAATTAAGGAAAAATTCTAAAATGTAATAGTATAATAAAAGCATCTCTTTGTATTTTGTGGTTTACAGGAGGTAGTCTGTGGTTTATATGTGTTTTATACTGTTTACAAATTTGTTATTTGTTCTGTGGTTTTGTTTATGCTTTATGTGATGTTTGATATTGCCATAGACAAGTGACAACCTTGGGACAAGGTGAGGATGTCTCTGATATTGCTGATCTTTGGAATCTTTGGTTGCGTCTCTGCTGTGGTTGTGTTGTTGTTTGTCGTTTTAAATATTGAGATTCTTTGTTTAGTTTGTTTATGGGTAGAATTATAAATCGTGTTATGGTTAAAAGTAAATTAGACAGCTAAATTCTGAATACATAGTAGTAATGATATGTTTTCAGCAAGAGCAAGAGATTCAAAAGATGAGGCCCAAGGTGCCTCAGATGTATCAGCACCCCCTACTCCTGCTACAGCTCCAGAAGAATTCTCTGTAGAAAAAATTCTGGATAAAAGGACTCGAAACGGCAAAATAGAGTATTTACTAAAATGGAAAGGATACAATGAGTATGTATTACAATTTCTACATAATAATATCTATTCTTCAACCCTTATTCTCACCACAATTGCTAGCCCTGAAGTCAGTAACTTGTGCGCGAGAGGGGCATAATATTATTTTGCAGGCCACATTGGCGCTAATAAGAACTTACTAATTTTTTAGAGAGGACAATACCTGGGAGCCGGAAGAAAATCTGGACTGTCCTGATTTAATAGCAACATATGAGGCACAGTTTGAATCAACAGGCTCGACTTCCGAAGATTCTGACAAATCGAAGCGGAAAAACATAACAGAAGATAACCGTGCTAGGGGATTTGATCGCGGATTAGAACCAGAACGAATTGTTGGTGCCACAGATGCTAGCGGTGAATTGATGTTTTTAATGATGTGGAAGAACTGTAAGGAAGCAGACTTGGTCCCGGCAAGCCAAGTAAATGTGCGTTGCCCGGAAATTGTAATCAATTATTATGAAAACAAGCAACAGTGGTATTGTAAGGAAACAGTTATTGAATTAGACTAAAATAAACGTGTATTTAAAGTAATATTAAAATAATATTAGGAGTTTTCACTTTCTTTAAATTTACATTTTGTGCATGTGTAAAAAACAGTTTGGCCTTCATCCGCAGATCGTAATTGCAATGTAGCATATGACATCTTTTCATTTCCACATTTAGGGCACTTCCGTTCTACTATAGGCCCTTCGTCTCCCTCCGCATCCTTTTTCTTATTCTCGTCTTTGATATCTTTTTCTTTGGCTTCTCGTGAATTAAAGTGTATTGTGTAATTTACATTACTACTGCCGAAAACTACAAATAGAAAACAATTTAAGGTAGGTATGAATATACTGTTATTGCAGCAGAAATACCTTCACTGAGGTCTGAAAGGAATATTCTTGAACATGTGTAACATGTTACGCCCTCTTTCTCTCTTAAAGGTGGCAAAATTGATCCACAATCAGGACAAAACCCAGGTATTTTTTGAAATGTACGAGACATTTAGCACAAATATAGATAACAATATATTCCAGAATTTAAGGTTAAAAGTTAAAATGCGTCTTCCCTGTATGGTCTGTGGAATAGATTAATATATTATATAGTCTGTGGTCTTTCCCACAGAATTCAACCTTCTGTGATTCAACAATAGACTTGAACCACAAAAAATACTACTACAAATAATTTACTCTGAATTTTATTTCTGTGATGTGGTCGTATGGAGTAAACTGTCAACCATTTGAGTTAACCTCATTGGAGTTATCATAATCATAACCTAATAATTTTTTCCTCCATATTACAACACATTCGAAATCAACAGCTCAACGAATTTCGCGGTTGAAGATACCACAGTTGAGTAGGTGTAGGAATACTGTGAAGATACGATACGGATATGTAGAGAATAACTTTAACTTATTTTTTCTCAGTATTGTAAGCCGATACGGTACCTACAAATTTTTTAGGTTTTTAAAAATATATTTTAACTTATCTTCTGAAAAGTTTCCTAAGAAAATACAATTATGTCACCGAACGTATGCATTGATTTTACATTATCGTCAATATATCATAATGGCGGGGCATATTGGTACTATTAGGAATCCATTGCTATTCCTCAATGGAAGAAAAGGAATATTTTTTCTTATGTAGGTATACCTATAATAAAACAAAGTTTGAAAAATACTTTATATTACAAAAACTAATTACATAATAAAAAGATGAATTCTAACTAAGTAACTGTGGAACTCTATTTGTAAGATGTTGTATATATTCTTCTTCAGTGAATAATTTAAATTTGAGATTATTTATCGAGTGTTCATACTCTGTGGGTTTACCTACTGGTGATATCACAGCAAGAAAGCCTAAACCTTTAGGCTCTGTCCTGAGTAAATTAGGATTCTCTTTTATTTTTTCATTAATTTCGATTATCCTTCCAGAAATACCTGCGCGTATATTGTATAGTTTATCATCATCTCTACATTTAACCTGACATAAAATTGTATCTGGCTCAATGCCTTTGGAACCCCTCTTCTTTTTACCTCTAAGATTTATATTTGCCCTGTCACAGTTATTAATTACAAAGTTAATTTCTACAATATCTTTGCCCCTTTGGATTATGTCATTCCCACTTGCAAGGGATATTAGAAAAAGTTTGTTTGAATGTATTCTTATTAATGTATCGCAGTAAGCTCCATCTGTACTATTATAATTAATACAATATTTGTCTTCATAATACCTAAAGTTAAAATGCTGAAAATTCCTAATATGCTCTTCAGACACTGAATCTACTATAGAGACATTTGCCAAACCTTTTACCTCATTAATATAGGCCTCGTAAGTTGACTTATAGCTCTCTGGCAAATTTTGTAGGTTGTAATCTGGTATATATGCTTTGTAATCTACAACTTCAGATGGCGGCTTCGTACCATTCTCGTATTTAACTAGTGGATTACTGCAAGCATGCTCTGCAGAGTCTTCTAGTTTTATATTAGTATTCATTTTTTGGATGATTCACTTTCTTGTTGGAACAATCAAACTATAAAACATAGTGTAATAAAGATGAAATTTTACTTGTATTCATTCTGAATTGATTACGTTTATCACTTGTCTTATTGTTATTCGAGTATTTATAACATAATAGCTTCGATAATTTTTTATACTGTATTTTAAGGACCATGGATTTATATAATTAATGATTATATAAATATAGGTATGATTAAATATAAAATATAATTTTATATATCACATTTTAGGTTATCTTAACCAACAAAAAACCAAAGCACAGAACCACAGAAGATGTAGTGAAAGAACTAGAGAAGGGGCAAAGCTCCCTCTTCTGTTGCAGTATGGACAGAGATATGGAGAGCACGGTACACAGATCCGTGTCTTATCTATGACACAGATACCGTGATGCAGAGTGAGGTTTGCCGTTAAAATTTTTACTATTTTGACTTGAGTTTGACCTATGGTTTTGACAGTTTTGACGTTTAATTTATAATTTGTAGGTACGTAAGGTACGGTACCTGTTTTTTTACAATAAAATGAATAGAATAGATAATAACGTTGCCTAAATAATGTTTGTGCCAGCTGTATGTCGGTATTTTGTGTTTATCTAGTTAGATAGAAATATGGTAAATTAAATAGAACAATGCACGAGAATCTTTGTCTCCAATGCAAGAAAGTGTCAGCAGGGCCTTCGAATAGACTTGTGCAGGACTCCTGCGGACATAAAAAATGCCGCGTTTGTCTTCTTGAAGATGAAGAAAAGTGCAAACAGTGCGAGAATGGGAACGTCGAAAAAACTAGCGAAGTAGTCCCTGTCCCTAATGATGATCAAGGAGAAAAAGTTCTTGCTGAAAATGGTGATATAAAACACAATGTGATTAAAGAAGTGATCAACAATCACACCGCGGTTATTCAGATAAACGGAAATGTCCCTAATCTAGCTAAAGTAGTTAACGAAGAACAAAGCAAACTAGTAAATAATAGAGTTTCATCTGTAGAGAAAACAGTAAGTTTTGCGGAAGATACTAACAATGAAAACATCAAAGTACCTAGTGATAAAACTGCAAGAATTGCCAAGAAGAGGAAGGCTCAAGCAAAAATTAATAAAGCCAATAAAGAGAGTAATATGAGGGCTTATCATTCGGTAGATATTCCAAAACATATTACCGTAACATTATATCCATTATCGTATAATTGTGATATTTGCAAGAAGAGTTTTGTTACTAAAGCTCACATAAAGTATCACAGTTACTGTGCTGGAGGTAAGTTAGCCGTTAATATATTATAGAATTTATTCAAATGTAGACTGATCAATACATAAGTAGGTATAGAGTAGGTACTTTTGACAGATACTCATTGTTTTTTTCACTTCATGTTTTTTGTATTTACTAAAATAATAAAGATTGCCTTTAATCATATTATGTGTACCAGTATACTTACCTCTTTTGCTTCATATTTACATTACTTAAATATTTGGGCTCAGGAATATTTCGAAAGTATCAAATTAGTGACTATCATTTTATAACGTTTAATCTTGTTAATGGCTCATGAATAAGTCTCAATACTTTTTAGCAGTTAAACCCTACAAGTGTGACATATGCCAGAAAGAATTTATCTTACGAGCCCAGCTCGACGTCCACTTCTACAAGCATAAGAAGGTCAAACCGCATACCTGTACTATCTGTAAGAAGTCCTTTGCAGAGCGTAATAAATTAATGCGTCATACGGCCCTGCATTCCAATGTAAAGTCCCATATATGCTCAGAATGTGGCAATGCTTATAGAAGTAAAGAATCTCTTCGCTTACATTCCATTATCCATAAAGGAGAGAAGCCCTATGCTTGCAAATTTTGCTCGTCTAGATTTAATAATCGCTCCAATCTGAACAAACATATTGTTTCTCACTCAAGTAAGTGGTGGATTTCAATATTGATAATATACTCTTTTTCAGCTATCTTGGCGTGTATGTCATTACAATCGTACAGATCAAACTAATGTGCTATAATACAGCAGTTCACAACAGTTTTTGCAAAAATCCATATTTCTTTCTTCAACGTACACAAAATGCGTCGGATATCCTCATAATATATTCTCGTAAAAAAACTATTCTCTTACTTGCGATGTGAGGTTGCTCACAAGGGAAACGTTTATTATTTTCCCCTATAAAAGAAAAGCCAATATTCTTTAAAATACGCCATAGATTCGTATCTGAAACATCTAAGATAGCCTTTTGCTTCACTATTTCATTAACTGTTTTAATTGTAATTTTCTTGTTTCATAGTAGGTACACACAATATTACGAATTTCTGATTTAACTCCGTCATTCGTTTTCAACTTACGTCTGTTGCATGTTTTTGCTGGAGTACTAAGAGGTTAACCAGATGGAGACCCTTCCTTTATATGGGTTATGCTTCTTAAACTTATTTTTAAGGCAAGGTAGCAAGGGTCCATTATTTTCTTTTTCGCTCTTGTAGTGTTATTCTAGGAGGTTTATTATGAATTGTGGCTCTGTTTTCGAATAGTACAGTTAGACATTATTGAAAATATATTAATATGTACAACTGTCAATTTGACTTATACACACGCCAAGATAGCTGAAAAAGGGTTTACCTACATTTTGATTTTGACAGTTAGTGTCTTACCTGTCATGTGTACTAGAATCTGAATGTGTATTATTTGTAACATTGCATTACATTTTTGTTTTAGAAGATAAAGCTCATATGTGTGATCAGTGTGGAAAAAGGTTCAAACTCAAATGGGCCCTATCCGTGCATCGCAAGTCTCATCTTAGAATCAGGCCCCATGAGTGTAATATCTGTCATAAGGCTTTCGTTAACAACAAAGACTTGCAGCGGCACGGTCTTATTCATGCTGGTAGTTTAAAAATACGTAGTCTTTGGTCATGGCTGAGTCGTTTTTATACTTTTTTAGATGTTAAGGGCTACACGTGCAGCATCTGCAACACGGCCTTCCGCAGAAGAGACAACCTGAACCGGCACATGAAGAACACCCATCCAGGTAAGAAGGGTGAGGTTATTAAGAATGTCGTAAAACCTCCCGTTTTGCCACCTAAAAAACCTGTCGATAATCCAAATGCCATAAATGTCATAACTGCTTCACCAGCATTTACTAAAAGTAAAGCTGAAGCAGTCTCTCCTGTTAAATCTGATTCCAGGACCGGAACCGTTATCAACGGACCCATCAAGCTTGCGTTTAAGACGCCGGCTTTCAAGAGCAACTACAATATTAACAGGTGAGCTTTATTTACTTTTATATCCTTAAGGTGATACGGATATCACCTCTACATATATAATAAATAGTCTAGTCAATAGGTGACTCAATTTACATTAAATTATACAATTTGGGGACTATTATTATTTTATTGTTAAAGGGATGTATTCTAAGCATAATCCCAGATATGACGAGTTCACCGAGTTTAAACGTGTTTAATTTAATATCTTGAGAACGGTGCATTTTACACAAAAAACTGTGGAGAACTTTTCTCTTGTAAGTTAAAAGACTTAACTTTTTTTCTAACATCAATATTTTCTTAGTTATTTCTTTCGAAATGCACAAACTTACCTATTTTTTTTTTCGCCTTTATCTCCCGAACCATTCACCTCTATTGAATTTCACCTGTTATCAAACTTGTACATTATTTAATTATCTACATCTTTTGTTTGAAACTTTTTTCTCTACTAACAATACTTTGGTAGTTATTGCTTAGTTTATCGGTGGATCTCCGTGCCATCAACGCAATATGATGTCATTCAGTACTGAGAAAAAAATATTAGTATTGAGTAAAAATATAAGTATTTGATGATTATTTATTAATCAACTTTCCTGCATAAAAAGGCAAATCAATTGTATAACTCGTTCTGAGACAACCATTTTTTCTTCACAATTGTTTAAATATTATATTTTTCCGGTTTCCCTGAAACTTGCCCAAATTCCCTGATTATAGTTATTCAAATAGGATACCCAAGTATTGTTAGTAGAGAAAAAAGTTTGAAACAAAAGATGTGGATAATTAAATGATCTATAAGTTTGACAACAGGTGAAATTCAATAAAAGTGAATGGTTAGGGAGATAAAAGCGAAAAACTGACGAAAATAAGTAAGTGTGCATTTCAAATGAAATAACTCGGAAAATATTGATTGCAAAGAAAAAGTTTCGAATAAAAAAGTTATGTCCATTAATTTACAAGAGAAAAGGCCTTCATAGTTTTTGGTGTAAAATGCATTGTTCTTAAGATAAAAAATTAAACGCATTTTTTGCAAATTTAATAATACTGTCCCCCAAATTGTATAATTTAATGTAGATTTCCCTTTGTTTGCGATATTTTGACTGGGCTATAACTACATTTTTGATTTTACACAATTTCTATTAGGCAAGTGAACAATAATAATGAATGTTGCAAAAACATTATATTTAAAAACATTATATTTCCTTAAGCTTATTGCATAAATTGAACTACGCGTAACTATTATGTAAAACTTCATCAAAAAAATTGACAGCTAAATGGCTGCCCATTTTATATGATTCTGTTACCTCAAGTTGACATCATCTGATACTGGACAACTGGATATCCCTAGTGATAATTTATCGCTAATAGTACTTGTGGACTGTTTGCGAGCCAACAGAAATAGTCCACTATTGCAATCTGTACTCACTTTGCTATTGTAATAACTATGACCTATGATGGACTCAATGCGTAACACTTGAATGCGTTAATAATAATAATCCGAATGAATTAAAGTACATTTATTTATCCATTTGATGATAACAAGTAAATCATTATTTACTCATAAAATACAATACAAATACAATTAAGCAACTATTGATTACTACAATAATAACAAGATTAATAGAGATTAATTACATTATCAACAAAGTAAAATAAAGTTCTAAAATAAATTTCTGTGATTAGGTCCTGGTAGTTAATTTCCATACAACTATTAATAATAATAAAATCATGTAAATAATTACTGTAAATATCAATATCTATTAGTATACAAAGTATAAAAAGTATCAGTACTTGTACACCATTTTTTGTGTGCAAAAACTAGCTGTCTGGAAGAAACTACTTAAATAGATAAGCTTAGATAAACAGGATCGGTCTTAAAATTTTCATGGCATCTAAAAATTCATTATGCCTGTAAACTGTAATAAATGTTCTCAAGGTATACACTATATATGCTACTAAAGATCAGCCGAAATTCGTATGTGATTCTTGTCAAGAACATACACATGAAGCTTGTTCGGGACTGCCAGCAACTGAAATAAAATGTTTTCCTTTAAAAAACAAACTTTTCCTTTGTGAAAATTACCGCTCATGTTTGAAATCTCCTCCCAAAATATTTACCCAAATTAGTGGGGAAAAAAGCAATGTATTTAGTACTGTCATGAGCCAAAAAAAATGGGACAACTATTTTTTTCTAATAATTTTGTAATTAAATCTGTCTATTTGAATATTTAATGCATCATCATCAATGTCCATACAACCCTATAGTAGGGTCTCGACCTTCTCCATCTTCTTTCGCCATTCATTCCTGTCTCTGGTCTGCATCGTCCAGTTCTGTGCACCTATCTTTCGTGCGTCTTCGTTTAGACCATCCCTCCAGCACAGTTTTGGCCATCCTCGCCCTCTTGTGCCTATGGGCTCTGCTTTATGGATCTTTTTTGCAGGATTATTATCATCATATCTGTTCACATGGCCTGCCCATCTCAATCTGCCGATTTTGATTGTAGTTACTATGTCCTTGTTACCGGCTTGTCTATAGATGTTGTAAATTTCGAAGTTATACCTGAGTCGCCGCATACCATCTTCTTGGATTGCCCCGTATATTTTTCGCAATATCTTTCTTTCAAAGATCATCAACAGAGATTCATCTCTTTTTGTCAGAGTCCATGTCTCCGATCCATACATTATGACTGGTATGATGAGTGTTCTATATAGCCTGATTTTTGTGATTCTTGATAGATTACATTTGCGAGGGTACTTTGAAAGACCAAAATGGCACCTATTTGCCAACATAATGTGTCCTGATTTCTGCACTGTTGTTATTATCTACAGTTATTGTCGCACCCAGATACTCAAACTCCTTGACCCCTTCGAAATTATGATCATTAATTATGATGTTCTGTCCAATGTCTCACACTCTTTGGCTTTTTGTTTTGTTTTGCCTGGTAGAGGGAAGATAGAAAGTTGCAGATTGCCCTGACTTTTTCGAAATTTTGTGTTCTATTTAACTATGCAAAAAGAGATATTGTTTATTTACCATTTAAAATTTTTATGCAAATGTGCAATAACTGTTACGATGTCAAACTCTAGCTACCACAGCAAAATCTATTGTGACAAAGTTTACATTGCAGATTAGTAAGGAAGAAAAGCTCTTTTAAATGAGACCCAGTTTGTTTAATTCCGTTAACCGAGAACCAGAGTTATCCCCATTTTAAGAAAAGCAAGTTTAACCTTCCAAATAAGATAGGGCAAAATACGCTATGACAAAAAACATTACAAATTTTCCAGTGATTACAATAGAAATATTTAAAATACCTCTTCTCATGCATATTTTTAAGATAAATCCCGTTTTCTGATTGACCATAACAATTTTGCCCTCTAGCGGCTATTTTTCGAATTGAAAATAATTTCCAGCGATTTATTTCTCTTGGTCGATTTACTCATTAGAATTTTTTTACCAAAGTTATAGGATAAGTAGTTTCTGAGAGACAGCCAGCATCCATTCTTAGTTGACCAGTCAATACTTAAATTTTCGCAAAAATGTACATGATTTTCGCAATAATACTTGTAATAATAATAATAAATAGCAATAATAATAAAACTTGTCGTATTTTTATTTGCGTACGAAGGTACCTTTTGCTGTAATGGTGATATTTTTCTAATGGAGATTCTCCCGTAAATAAATAAAAAAATAAATAAATACAAGGTGTAAATGAAAAGTTAGGCACCAAAATGTATTTATATTGTTCATTTGCCTATAATCTATGTAGTATCTAGAATTTACCAAAAATATTGGTCGGGCACTGATTGAAGGAACTAGAAAGGTGCTCAAGCTAGGTGCTGAAATAATATTCTATGGATGCCATAGAAGACAGGGGCGCTGAGGTCACCAGTAAATGAGTGGCTTGAATCAGTTAAATCAGGAAAATGTTTGTCATATGACTAGAATTAAAATTTGCTATAATAAAAAAAAACAGTGGTGTAATTTTATTATAGACAAAGATGAAAAATTTACAATTTTAGTTTTGCCCACAGTGGCAAAAAGGCTAGATAGTAGCCTGGTTTTGACAACCAGATTGGAACTTTTTGATAATTAAACAGAATTATAGTTTTTATTGCACTTACATTTCCTCTAATCTAGAATTTGAGGTGTCCAAAAAAACATTATTTATTACACGAATAGTTTAAACATGTTTATATGATTTAATGCGATTTATTTGTTTGACAAACTTGTAGAGATTTCAACTATGTACCACCTACTCCAATTCAGAAGACCTACGACATAGTCGAATCTGTAGATATCTGTCAGAAGATACTGTCTCCCCACACGACGACTTTGCCTACATCCATTGTCCTCAAAGCTGCCAGATCGGATGAGATCTTCCAAAAAATATTATCACCATACTCTACGCCGCCTATTCATTATGAGACATCGTTCCAAAACCGAAAACATGCTATGATAAAAAACATTAAATTTAAGGTGCCAATACAGTATACGAACAATTTTAAAGAGAATTCCGAAAAAGTAGTTGCCCCGTTAGAACCTGTCAAGGATAGAATCATTGAGGATATGACCAATAATAATAGCTACATGGAATTAAAGCCAGTGGCAATGACAAGTGTTATAGTTAATAATTCCAGTCAACCTAGTAATATGCACTGGAGGCGGAGAACTTCGCAAAATCTTAATTTAAAAAATTAAAGACTGTGGCTTAAAAGACTGTTTATTCGTTCTATAAGATTTTTGTTATTTTGTATGAAGGTTACTTTAAGTTCCGTTAATAAATGTGTTATTTATGTCACTTAGGTGTTATTATTATGTGTAAACCTATGAAAATAAAATGTAAACAGTTCCGATACTCTTACATATTTATTATTATTATACTCTTTGCTGCCAACGCCGAAGAGTATATTGCATTTGATCAGGTAAAAATTATTCAAATTTTAAACAACTCCCTCAAAATGTCTCTGTCTGTCCGGATGCCGCATTTTTTGTTAACACGCTAATCTCAGCAACAAGACATTCAAACAAGCTAATATTTGGAGGAAAAATTGTTTGTGGGTAAAGGATGCCAATTGCGTTTGCGCCAATTTGAATAATAAATGTTCCACAATGGCGTACCCGAATTTCAAAAAGAACGGTTAATAAATTGCCGCACTACATACAGAGACGTACATGGGCTTCTGTCCTTATATAAGTCAGTACAGATTAAGTCAAAATAAGGTGAAAAAATAAATATTTTAAATCAAAAAATTACAGTGTGTTTACAGTTACAGGACATAAAAAATTTTCACCAAATTTCCAAAAATAAAATTTTTGGAAAAGAAAAAAATCCAAAAACTTGGTTATTTGAATTTTTCACACAAATTTTGAGGTTATGTGAAAAAAGCGTAAATACAAAAGTTGTAGATCTTTTTATTACCTACAACTTTGCCATTTAACTTTTTTCCATAGGACTTGTACTTTTGCCGGAAGTCAAGATAAACCGCTTTCTACCCTTAAAAACTCACCCCCTCCAGTTCCAGACCTCAGACCGCCCGTAAATTATTTTTCCTTTCATTTTTGTTATATTCTCTTCCTTTTCCAATGGGTTTCATCCTACTATTATTTTTTTTGGTTTCACAAATTTTCGACCCTGGTCTAATATGGAAAACTTAAATTCAATGCTGATCATGATAATGTGATTTTAAATTACTTCATCTGGAATAACATGTGGTTTGTCTAAATATATCAATAACCGGTAAATAAAATAGGTACTATTCCAGGAGGGCCATTAAAGACTGGAAACAGGGTGGAGGGTAGGTATTTTTCAAATTAATTTTGTATTTAAAAATACCAATACCGTGTTTCTATTGGGCCAAAGTAATTTAAAATCTACTTTGGCTGGAGAGGATAGAGAATCTAAATGAATAAAAACTCCAAAACCGAAAAAATTAACTTTACTGCATTTTTCGTTAGGACGGCAGCACTGTGTCCAGTCTTTAGTGGCCCCTCCTAGAATAGTATTTAATTTACCAGTGACTTCCTTCCACAAGGTTGTGTATTGGGTCATACATACACAAAATTAACTAACCTTTCTTCTTGTTTGGCACTTCTTCTTGACTTAACTGTCTTGTTTCAAGTCAATCCATTTTTCGATCCCTAAACTATCAAACAAGAAAGTGCAGACTTTATGTGAGATCTGTCGAGACAGGTCAAATATATGCAATTTCATTGGTTAGACAAACGGGCAATACTGTTCCCCGATTATACTCCCTTCCTGATACACCCCGGTGCAATCGAGGTTTCAAGAATTCGGTGTTTTTCTATCGGGGAGTTCAAATGAGGGGATGCTCCTCAGGAGCTCCCAGGGATAGCTGCCTTCTCTTGCTTTCAATAATAGGTGTCCAGTTATACTTCCAACCTCAAGTGGTTCACTTCATGTAGTAGGCTTAAATAATCCGTAAATTCCTCTTTGTTAAATAAATGACTCCTTCTACAGAACGTTTTTATTAGTTGCATACCACGCAACATAAACAAATATCAAACTATTATATACAACGACTTGTATAAATGCACTGGCCCTATTATTTTAGGACACCAACTAACAGCTGCTCGCACAGTAGAACTAGTCAGTTATATTACTCTCATTGGTCGAATAAATTCCAATAACGAGAACTAATGAGCAGAAGGTCCAAAATCACATGAAACATATAAGTTTATATAATATATTACCTAAAGCTTAATATTAGTCATTCACTGGCAGTCTATATATTAACCAAAATACCCTTACAAAATAGACAGCCTGTATATATAACTATAATATTTATATAATAACAGATTTGTTATAATTCGTTATATTCTTATTTGCTTGACTGAAAATATGATCAACACAAAATTGCTCAATTTTAATAAACCAAATTAACAGTGGCAGCTACTCAGAAGAGGTAAGGGAGGCCTTCCCATTCACTTTTCTAGTACATAATATTTAATTTTTATTAATTTTTTAATTAAAAAAAATACTTACATACAGAACACTTAGATACTGAAACAAATAAAATGTTTTTGCTGAACAACATAGCATATTTATCCAAGTGCAACACCAACCCATTATGTAATGGCATATTGATTTTTTTCTTAACTATAAATAAGCGAAAATTAAGGAAAAATAACCTGGAATCAGTAAAATAATGATTTTATAGTATTTTCTTTAATAAAATACTGCTAGATCACTCTACTTGTCTATTGGGTTTTCCTAATGATTTACAATATCATTCCAATCAATGCAAAGCAGCTGTACCTAATCTTAAATGTCAACAATGCCATTAATAATTATAATGAAGGACGATAAATGCACTAAATATATACTGTATTATTATTCATGCTGATATGCCAGGGAAAACCATAGTAAATAAAGAAACAAATTATTTTTTTAATCTTGTTTACTTAACTCTGCTGAAAATGTCAGGAAGACAGTCGCAAATGGGAAAGATATGAATTCTTCCCCACTCCAAGACCAAGAATATGGTCCATTTATATACCAGAAGATCGAATTTCAAAATCATATACATTTTACTTGTGAGTAACTAACCTGTTAAGTAACTACCCTTATTGCTGAAACAATGAATGTAAGTATTAATCATTGTGAATGATATTATATAAGTATGATTTTGAGGCCTAAAGGCCGATTTTAGATGTGGCGCTCCAGGGTCCCGTCGCACACATTAACAAGACTTGCATTCATTTTAACGTGAAACTAATGTTTTGTATTTTGATTTGGTTAACTTTAATGTCAACGTTAGGAGAACACGTAACAGTGATTTGTTCAAAATACCTTTTCACCCGACAAACTGGGTTGAATGAGCCTATAACAAGATTATTAAGAACTGCTAATATCCACCAAAATATTATTAATCTCTTTGGTTCATATCATTTCCCTCTTAAAAGAGACTTAAGGAACATATATTTAATGTTAGTTAGTTAGTGACAACTTTTTGGTTTAATTTTTTTTATTTCATGCACATTTATTATAGTCTGGCTTTTCTTTCTTTTTTTTAATAACTGTTAATTGGATAGTCCGTGGAAAAGATCATTGAAATGTGTGGAAGTAAATCGACAACATTTTGTGTATAATTTTTTTGTTATTGTGTAGCCTTTTGATTACTGTGTTCTCAATTACATAAAAACATTTATAAAATATTTTAAAATTTATATAATCATATAAAAAAATATGGACTTTTTAAATTTATGATATTATTAAATCACGCTATGTAAAAAAATATTAATTGCTATAAATCAGTACCGTTAAATGGGTAAATGAGAACAAGTTGGAACTTCCACCTCAATAAGTTTTTGTACCACAAAGCAGATACCTTTTGTTTATATATTAACATAGTGTAGATAGTTTATTAAATAATATATTTTTTCTTAAATATCAGCATCTATGATATCAGTAAGTATTGCATTTAAATTTTTTAAGGGGTATGTTCTCATTTGCCCACTAACGTGGTGAAAGAGAACACTCAGAGAATTTCGTTGTTTTTTCTTATTTATATTACTGTTGGACAAATCAGTATATTATACATTAAAAAAATATAGTTTATTGTTAAGAAATAAAATAAAAATAGATTATCTTGCTAAATTTGAATAAGTAAAAGTCCCACAGTCACATTATGCTCTATAAACTTTATTAAAACTAATTACAACATTTAACATTTTTAATCATAAAAATAAAACATCTAATAATGGTCACACCCATGTAATATCGGCACAAACGAACTCATTTTCACGTTCTCATAAAATACTTCAGGTACCTACTCTTTAAAATTCATTAAAATTAAATTTAAAACCTAGTTCAGGGTTACACTATTTTCCCACACTGTCTTTCCCATATACTTCTACTAAACCAGGTACACCTGAGTACACATAATGTATCCATAATCCCTATTAGTGAATTTGATTTTTTTTATAAAAATTTTAACAAAAATATTTGTACTTTTATTTCCCTAAACTAGGCCAATGTAAAACCTCTTAATTTTTTTTCTGTGGAAAAATCTACCAAATTCAAAATTCTACAGTTTCTACATTGCCCCAAATACCCAAGTATTTGGGGCATTTCGTTGTCACATGTAAGTTCTAATAAATACCCAACCTATAATAGATTTTATTGCATCATAGCAGAAAAAATAATTGCAATTTGATTTTTTTGATATATCACAATTTCTATATATCACAAAGAGATTAAAGCCCATATTTAGGCTTAATAACTTATAAATTACCGCAAATACCTTTTCATCCTAGTGATATCACACAAGTTTTATGGTATTGAAGTTACGATATGATAGTAACAAATTGTAATAACTCAAAAACAGTTGAGAATTAGGTAGGGTTGTATTAAAAATTAAAAATCACATTTCAAAACATCCTTTTTTAGCTAGGTACAGCTTGTAGGGGAGGGTGGTCCACAGTGAGACGGATTTTCTTCTGTGAGGATTTTTTCAAAAATATAATCTAAATTTATTTAAAAAACACTGGGTAGCTTAAATGATTCTTTATTTTTGTATAACATTCACATAAACAAAACGAAAACTGAAAAACAACAAAGTAATAAGTAATTTATTTATATAGTGCAAAATGTCTCAGTGTGTGCCACTATGAGACAGGTAATGGTCCAGGGTGAGACAGCATTTATTGTACATCTAGATGTCTAAAATTGACCTCGAATTGAACATACTGATTTTGTCTTAGTTTTGCCTGTGATAGTTTACTCTGTGTACTCTGTGCCAGTACGTAAAGATAGAAATCGAACTATCCTTTCCTCTATACAATCATGTGAATCATGATACAATCCTCGTCCCCTACCTGTTGCGAGTTGTGGCCATTTTTGTATTAGACTTTTATTTGTGACTACTGACTAGATTTGTAATTGCAGAAATTGATAATAACTTCTGGACAATTATTCCTGAAAATTCCCCTTACGGGAGGAGAGCCAGCAATAACACGACGATTCAATCTTCATGCTGTCATTGCATTCTACAAATATATAAATTGTTTTTATTCTTTTCGGTTACATATTTAAATAGGTATAGGTACCGTATTTAAAATCCTATGTTTTTTTTATAACTATAGTCGCATCAATTAACAACAGTGTTCGCACTGATTTTCTGCTGCGGATTTTGCCAGGCCAGAGGTCGACCCGAACCTCCAACATCTGAGGATATAAGAACACTTGCGATCACCGCTAGACAAATTATCCATAAAACAAGTAAGCTATAATTTATTTAAATATTCTAAGTATAATGTATATAATTAATGTATATAAACGTATAATGTATATAAAATATTCTAAAGCTAATGATACAAATTAGTTCCGTAGATTTATAATCTATTAATCTTCCATATATAGGATCTTATACAGAATATATTTTGGACATTACCATTTTATTGTACTGGACATTATCATTCTTAATTGTTATATTATAGCAATCTTCAGGTCAGAACAGACCAAATAAGCTGTCTGAATATATTTATTGCAGATATAGTAATCAAAATATCATGAAAATAGTGAACCTATATAATGTATTATACCATCAACCCTTGACTAAATTGAATTATCTGAAAATTATTTAAAAAATTGTCACGACCTAAATGCAGTATATGATGGTTTCTCGGGTAATGCCGTATGCAAATAATGTTGTGATCTCATATTCGCATGAATGGATCTCATTCGTGAAATAGATATTAAAATGACATTTCGCCATACACATCGATTTTTATATTGAATTTACCTACCATCGTATTTTGAAATAATTATAATTATTTTAAATTTACCTCTATTTTTTAGTTTGAACTAGCACATTTTCAAATGCAGTATAGAAATAAGTAATGTACACAATTTTATTGATTTACATAAAAAAATCGTGATAAATACAATTTATCAAAATATAATAATAATTCTGTAATTGAGTAATGTTTTTCCTAATCGGTGGATTGGTCAACATCTCTATAGCGAGACCTCCTCAAGTATTGATTTTTTCTTATGGGCCGTTACTTAATATACGTAAAGTGACGTGGTGGATTTCAACAAGTCACACACTTATTTAGACAACGCTGTTAAAAATTCTGTAGCAGGTGTGAGAGATTTCATATTTTGATGTTACAGACTTTATTATCATGGCAACCGACTTACCTTGCAATGACTTGACAAACTTGGAAAATTACATTAGTTAGATCTTGGGGATAAATTATTGAAAATTTATTTCGCACCAGTGCAGTGGTGGGAGATTGAACCGACGCCGGCTAGCAGATCCGAGAGATCGAACCCCATAAATAGGATGTTATTATTATTACTATATGTTGGGACGTTATTATTATTAAAATAACGAATTCGGCAAGAATTATTGAATATATTGGGCCAGAATATAAATATATTAAATTAATAAATATATGGGTGTTCTTCCATGTTCAATGAAGTGCCTCTATTCTTGTTTTTTTTGTTAAAATTTATAACCTTTCCATTCAGCTATACTCAGCATGATTTAGTTTTAGTTATTTTTAGTTTCAGTACGATATGTATGGCAAATGTAAGATCCTACGAAATACAGTAAGGAAGATAAATAGCAACAAAACATGTTTATCTTTTTGTTCCAGAATATGAAAATTACGTTGGCTCACTTTTGTAATTCAATGTATCTCCAAATCCGATGAATCAATTTAAGTAATCCGCAGTCTTAGTTCTGCCATTTTTACTATTTTCAATTAACAAGAACAGACAATTAAAAAGTATCCCCTATTTTCAGTACCTACTTCCACTATCTTGAAATTTGATATTTTGGCCTTTTGCCACCCATGCAGCCATTTGGGCTTGCATGTAGCCTATTTCATCTGCTATATATCGAGTCAAGGCTGGTTGAGATTGTTGAGTCAAAAAAAACAGAAAGAAAATAAAAAGTACGGTTGGTAATAATAATATTAATTATGTACTTTTACAGATTGGGTAGCGATAGGATCTATTTCTATCAGAGCACCATTTGTGGGCTATCCATATACCGCCTTAAAATCAATTAGTGATGGTCCTGTGGGCAATTCAACCGGCATACCCTATCTGTATGTTACTGATCTGGATGTATCATCTAAAGATTTTAAGGTAAGTGTAGACCTAAAAAAGTGACAAGTAATTAGTACTATATTATATTAGAACTAGTGAGTATTACGAGCCCCAACACTATGTATTGGGACAAACTAAAATACATGCATAATTCAGATATTTGACCGTTTATTTTTTTAAATTATTTTTGTTATGTAATACTGTGTAATGAGCTAATTAACAATAAATATGGTGAATTGATTGTCACAGGGTCATAAAACTCCTGCTGTAACGTTACAATCACTAAACATATTCTTGGGAAACCAACTGGTCCTCTTTGGCAGACCTTATGCCATGTACACGATATGATTAAGTAAAATTAAAAGAAATAGTAAAAGCTTTGAACTCGTTACCTTCCGTCTAGAGCACATCGAATCAATGAAAAGATTTATTTCACAATTAATTATTAATACAATATGAAATCTCGGATTATCCCCATGCCCGGGTTCTGCCAAACATCCACGTGCAGTAGACATCGTGGCAATTGAGCGGCTGAGCGACCTGGGGGGAATGTTAAGAACAAATTTTAAGTGTTCAGGCAGCTCCTTACGCTAAGGTAGGCAAAAGAATATAAAAGTGACTGGTTTTCTCAATTTAAAAAATCTTTTTGAATGCAATTAATTTCTAGTAATTTCAGTTGATTGAAAATTGGTGAGTCTTGTAGAATTTTGAAACTAAAATGACTAAAAAACAAATAACAATTTTTGCCGTAGGACGAATATAAAATCAGTTGATTGAAAACTGATTTTTTGCACTTTCTCTGCGTCGCCATCGCTAACGCTCCTCTCGGTGGAGGGGGGAAACTTGAGAACACTCTCAGAACATGCAAATAAAGCGTTTAAAACCATACAATTCTTACCCCCATTTTTAAACGCTTTTGGCATAATTTACCCACCTGCCGCCTGGTCATTCACCAACACCTCCATTGATGAATAACCGTAGCTACCATATCGGATTAGCAGGTGTAATTCAATGCAGGCAGGAGTATTAGCTCTCTGAGTAGTTGTTACTTGTAAATCCATCCACTATGTTGTTAGCCCATAGGGCTAGGGTGGCTCCTCTAGGTGCCTGCATTGCAGGACGCTGCTTTTTTTACAGACATTACTAATGTCAGAGAGGTAGTAGCAACTGGCCGCTAGAGGGATCTGGTTAATCTGGTATCCCCGGTATCCCTCGTCTACATGACATGTAATGTCAACAAAAATATCTCAAAGAGAGATTGCCAACAGAACTCTAAATAGAATATGAATTTTTAAATATCTAACCGCACAACTCCAGATAATACACCCAAAAGGAGTAACGAGCTGGAAACAAACCGAAAATTTGCTATAAACATCCTCCGCCTGACTCCCAACCTCCCAATTGCCACAACGCTCTTGGTGCGGGGATGTTTGGCTGAATCCGGGATGTCATTAACATATCCAATAATTCAGAAATATATCTTGATTTGACATGTAATGTAATTTATCATTTAAACCATTATTCTTATTCATTACAATTATGCTTATTCAGCATCATTATTATAATTATTCAAAAAATAAAATGAAGAGTCGAATACCTGAATTATATATGTATTTTAGTTTGTCCCAACATATAGTTGTTAGGGTTCATAGGTAACTTTTATATTTTGTAGGTAAATAATTCAGCAACTATTATGGCATCTAAAGCAGAAAAAGATGAGTCTGCCTGCCCGATTGAAACGATTGATCCACAAGACCCTAGATGTGCAAGAATTATGTTAATTGGAAAATTCTTGCCAGTAATATATATATTTTTTTTGATAAATACCATTCTTGACATGGATTTGTTTTCAGGTAGATAAGGACAGTGAAGAATACAATTTTGCAGAAAATGCGCTGTTCAGTAGGCATACAGCTATGAAACGTTGGCCGAACGCAGGTAGTCACAACTTTTACGTAGCGAAATTGGATGTACTATATATAGAGATAATGGCTGGCTTTGGAGGGCTGATTACTATTCCTAAAGATGTGTACTTTTCTGTCAATGTTACTAATACGGTTAATGCTGGGCTTTAGTTAAATTTCAACATTAGGAAGTCAATACTTTATAATGAAATTTATTCATATGGCTATCTATGTATATTAGAAATATTGTACATTATGTTGTATAGTATATTGGAATTATACCTATTCATATTGGTTCTTACCAATATGAATAATTTAATTATCTTTCAAAAAAAATCCTAAAAATCTCTGGAGTGAACTTGAACAACTGTAACCTCTCCAGTAAAAAATCCAGTTTACCTCTACACTTAGCAAATGCAGCTAGGATAAATAATCACTTTATAGACAGCATTCCTCAGATCTCTGATCCTCGTTTCATCATATATTATGAAGCCAATTTAGCCAATAGAATATTCTAAATATTCCAATAGAATATTCTGAATTCTAAATATTCTAAAATCTAAAGCTGTAACAACAAAATTCATCAGTAATGTCTGATGCTATAGAGGTTTGAATTTCCTACAACCTGTAAATATGCATTAATAATTCCAATACCTCAAATCAATGATCCTAACATCTATTCAGATTTACACACAATCAATATTCTACCAGGACTATTGAAACTCGCAGAAAAGGTAATAGAAATCGTTAATTCATATTATAGATGATATTATACAAACGACTGATGAGGGAAAAATGATAGCAATGGTTTTATTTAATAATTTCAGTAAGGTTCTAAACCTACTTACAGGGGTACCAACCACAGGGGCTCTATTTTAGGTCCCTTACTATTCAGCTTATATACTTACTACTTAGTCAATTTGCTAAATTTGTTAAATATTGTGACATTCATAATAATATGCATGTTGACGATAAACAGGTATATCACCCCACTAAATTAAGTCAAACTTTAAACATATTTCTCTACAATTCAAGTCCAAATTATTTTTTTAGACCTGAGTTAATTAAATAAATGTTTTTAAGTTAAATTGTCTGTTTTCCATAGACGTACGTCGCGTATTAGTTTTAACATTTCTTACGCAAGAGCGCCAGGCCAGGATGTTTATTGATTTTTTACATTAATGATGTGATAATATACCTACTATGTACACTTTTATGAAAGAATAATGGAAAAAATGGGCACAAATGTGGATTTCTCCATATAAATAATAATCCGGTAAGTAGCTACCTAGATACCGGATTATTATTTATATAGACATTTCTGTTATGTAAGGTTTTTCATTAACTAACTAAACAGATACCGCACAGCAAACTTGATGATACTAATGGAAAAGCCTTGGAAAAACAATGGTATTGTGCCATGCTTTATACCTTTCGATCGAATAGATGTTCTGCACTTATTCCTATCATATGCATACTCTGTTCAGGTCAGGGCAACCAAGAACAAGATATATCAGTTGATGCTGATACTATATAATGTACTTTTAATAAATTTAATTAGTCATAAAATTGAAAAGATTTTAAGTTAACTTAAACTACATAGTCTGGCCTCTATGATAAAATCACTTTTGGTTCCGAGTTGGTACTCTATTTTCACCTATTTTCTAACCAACACTCAAAATCAATTATTTGCAATCAGAAAAAACAGATAAGTCTGTGATGAAAACTGCAAAACGTGAAATAGGTAAATCAAAATAAAATGATATTCCTAGGACACAAATATAATACAAATTCAGCGATGTTGCCACAAATATTGCCGGTTTTTAAATTAACACAATGAAATTATAATTTCTTATGTAAGAAACTCTTATTAAATATTAAATAAGTTTATCCAAAACCTTACAGTACCTACACATATACTGTGGTACCTACCTCTCAATTCGCAAGGACCATATTTATGTCAAACCCCTTCCTCTCTGAACCATTGCATCAAGCAACAACATACGTTTTTCATACAAACATCGCCTTCTAAAATTGGTAATATTTTTATTTTGATAATATTTAAACAATATTTTAACACTCTCAGTCAAATAAAATATCAAATAATGTATTTATTCAATTTTTTTCACTAAGAGACTTTCTATATCACGTCTACAACGCCCTGAACTTGAGTTCCCATAAGACATCAATATATTAATTTTTAAACTAGGAACCCGCGCCAATTTGAGATCATAACCTAACTAATATGGTCAATTTATTTATCAGATCTTATGTAGCTTCTTAATTATTTATAGTTAACCCAAATAAATACATCTATTTGCCACTCTACAAAATCCCACCCTTAAGGAGTTTTCTAGCTATTATTATGTCAAATTATTGTAAAAACAAAATTAACAAAAAAACAGCCAGTTACTTTATAATTCCAATTAAAAGATTATCTCCCAAGATAATGAGCCTAGAAACAAGATTTTATAATTATTTAATTTGTGATTACCACTTCGTTTTTTTTAAATGTGTGATTAGAGTATATTAAAAGCCCATTTTCAAGTAAAATACTTTTTATTAGCACTTTAGCAAACTAACAGGTAAAACCTGCAACAATGACATTACCACAATGAACAGCTTCCGTATATGGAACTGTCACAAATATATAAAAAATTAAAACAAACACTTTTTATCAATGAGATCTATTAAAAGTATATCTTCTTAAAGTTAACAATAATTATCTAACAGAATCTTTGTTGAACAGTGATTTTTTTATATAACAATTCCATAACGTACTTTCTTAGTTTAACAATGCATAAGGAAACATATGGCCACAGAGAATGGATTAATTTCAGTTTCAGTGTTGGGCCACCTATTATTACAACATGTACCGCTAGCAACTTTTTACTGTAACACAGTAGGAAATTGAGATAAAAATAAACCTACCGGTACACATATTTGCTTTATAAGGCATCTGCTGACAATTGTCAAAATACTAACATTTTGCAATAAAATCTCTTACACGTATTAAATGATTTTAGACGATATATATTCAAATAAAATACATAACATTTACAAATGACGGGCGCCACAAAAAGTGATCACCCTAATAAAGATAACAAGAGAGCGCTATAATTACATGTTTATAACCTGAAAATTGAGAACTGCTCAGACACACAGAAAATTGTTTGTTTCTACATCAAACAGATGCCCTAATCCCTATATATTAGAATGGAAATAATGCCTTAACTTCCTATATAATATGCTAAGAAAATAATACAATTCACATGATATGAGAGCAAAGACTAGAAATTTGTTTTCAAAATTGCGGCACTATTTTGGTGTACACCATACTTTTTTAACTACCTGTAGATATGGTATATACCAAAATCACACCAGCCTTTGTCTATTAAATAAAATGAGGAAGTTTGGATCTTGTGCGTTAGTTTAATGAAAAAATTTAAAATTAGAAAATAAAATACAAATACAAGATCCAGGTACACAGCTAAAATTTAGTAAGTCAGGTTAAACGAGCATATAATCTTTTCACTTTGCTGTTCCATAATCTTTAAGAGAAATTACTATGTATGGTGCAGATGGCGCCACCCAAATGTGAAATTTTGGTTGCCAGGAATTTCATTGTAGTAAGTCGAACTTTCTTTAGCGGTGCAATAGAGACTATCAGACAAGATAGTATTGCATTATTTTTCCTAGGTCAGCACTGTAGAAATTGGGACAAGTATTATGATATTATTTCAGTTTTATTGTGTCATATAAACACAAGATGCAAATCTTATGGCCTCCATTATTGTCGGAATTTTTAGTTTTCACGGCAGCTCACATTGATGAAGTCACCACGGGAAAAATAAGTCCAGTTTTTGACAATGATTTGAATTTTACAGTGACTATAAAGTTTAAACCAAGGTTTAAATTATACGATACAATTTTGCTGTTTGTCACATTTAGGTGAAACCGACTGTACATAGCTACAAAGTTTAATAAGTTTTACCAAAATAAGAGTTCAATATTGATTTTTTTTCGTTCTTAAACATAGCTGAGCACCCGAATTAAAGCAATGGATAAATATTATACATATAGTAGATTAAATATAAATTAGGAATAATCTTGCAGAAAATTGTTTATATAAATTTATTGCACAGCCACCTACAAAAATATTTTACATAAATCTATTTACATTAATTTACAGAAAGGTCTGTAATTAATTACAAAAGAACTTACAGTGAGAGATATTTGAGCAAACAGTAGAGCATAAATATTATTTGATGGTCAATAATATATCTGCTTTGCTACTTAATCTAAAATCTATATCTGTAATTTCATTGTTTTTATTGATTTTAAAGCATCGTTAGCCCAAGATTTTCGTCTATATTTAAGATGTAGTTTTCTGCAAGATTAATAGTGGTACTGATACACTTTACTTATAAAATTTTCTGTGAAAAAGGGCTACAAGTAGGGTATTGAAACTACATTATAAACATAATGTACATTCTCCAATGGACATCTTTACTGTAACTGACCTTTAACATTCAGGGTCACATTCGCCGTTCCTTGTCATTAATCAACCAGATTGACAATTATTTTGATCTTATGTTAGTCATAACTTCTTATGTCAGTCATAGTCATAGTTTTTAAAAACTTTCTGACAACACATTCATCCATTGCTTACAGATATGATAGAATACCTACAAATACAGAAATATGTGGGGACTAACTGGGATACTATGCAAACATGTCAGTAAAAATGTCCATTGATATTTACTCCCAATCTTTTAACATTAGTAACATAGTAGAAAGATTTCCCAAAAGGATTTCCTCAAAAAAACTGTTTTAGAGGGTGTCCACAGAAGGAGTGCGGAATAGGACACATTTTTTAGTTAGCGATTTACAGAAAAAAAAACTTAAAACCCTTAAATATGCACTCACATTTTGTTTTATATACAGAGGTTTCAACGAATTGATTATTTACGAGTCATTATTTTTTTTATAATGATTTCAAACGGTGTCTTAACGCATAATGCATATTGCTTCTCTTGTGTTTATATTTTGTATATTACGCTGGACCACAAATGAAAAAAATATTGAGGCATGACTTTTTGAAAATCAAAAAAAATATAGGTATATAAATTGTTGATATAAATGATCTTGTATATATATATATAAAGCAATATGTGATACATATTGAAGGGTTTCAATGGAAGCAGAATGCAGAATTTATTTGTGGACTCGTGTCCATAAATCGCTAAATAAAGCGAATATCTAGTGGACACCCTGTATATCTAGTAAAACATAAAAATGGTTTTTATATATTTTTTCGGAATTTATATAACAATGTTGAGTGTTTTCCACATAATATGTAATCCTCAACAAGTGAGATTGTATTATAAACTGACCTTGAGTGTATCATGGAAGTAAAACAGAAATATTTGTAGTTTCTTTTACCCAGCATTTCCTAATGAGAGATACTGAAATACGATTAACACTAGCACAGATTTTAGTTGAGTAAAAGAAACAGCAAATTACAGGTCAACTGAGAACTCATCAATTTGCAATATTCGAAACACATTCAGTCTTCAAGTCCCCAATACATCAGATGATCATTTTTTAGACTATCTACCTTACTTCTCATCATCTGATTAAGAAAAGCACTGGCAGGAAAGATGACATATTTAACATCTGCGGTTAAAGAACTCTGCAACTCTCATTCCAACTTTTAAAATATTTATGAGTTTAACTTTATTACATAGACTATGAAGGTAGATAACATATATTAGGGATTAAAGGTAGATTAAACATGAGCATATCTCTGCCTACGGATACCACCCCAAGTCAACAAAAAAATATATTGCAGACAAAATGACTCAAAACAGTGATAGTAACACTAAAATAGACAGTTTACAAAATTATTGAACAACTGACATTATTGCTGTATGTATATAGTATACATACAGCATAATATTCCCCAACCGACTTTCCTTAGGTATGTTGCGACAGAACTGACATTATGAGAAAATCTGGTGTTTAGAATTCTCGATACAATACCTACTGCCTCATAATGTATCCCTCATTATTTTACTTAAATATGCTATGTAAATACTTCAATTAGGCATGTGAACGTACCATCGTGATATATATCAGTGTTAATAAAATTATGCTTGGAATTATGGAGATATATGTATAGTAAGGATAGATAATTATTATAATATTAAATAGGTGCACAAATAACATGCATTGTAAACCTCATAATAAAATAGAGTGTGTTCCCTGACGAATTAAAATTGTAGTCATACCTATCTTTAAATCAAATTATTTAAACTACTCCCTAGTCTAGCCAAAATAACTGAAAAATCATTGCCATTAGAATTGTTAACTATTTTGAGAACAATAAAATATTTTTAGAAGAAGTTTGGTTTTAGGAAAGGTTCACCAAGTAAAAGTACTACAGATGCCATATCAGATTTGATCAATTATATTGGTGAGGGACTTGAGAACAAAACTGCAACCATTGTTACTTTTGTAGATTTAAGCAAAGTGGCTGTGTCTCAAATGATATATTGCTAGACAAACTAGCTTTTTATGGTTTTGGGGGTATATCATTCGAATTAATGTGGTCATATCTATCAGGCAGAAAGCAACGTACCTACCAACTGCAAAAATAAACTAAGCATCTTAATCTTATTACCCATTGAGCATGGCATTCCGCAAGGTAGTACTCTGGGCCCATTGCTATTTTTAATATATGTAAATGATTTACCGAAAGCCTCATCATTGTTTGACATCTTATTTGCAGATGACACAACCTTTGCAAAACATATAAAGTTGGGTACTGTCGAAAAAAGGACAGAGCTCATAGATAAAATTATTGACACATCATCTGACTGGAAAAATAAAGTTAATTTAAAAGCGGCCATTATGAAATATCATACAGTATTTCATATTATAGTATGTTTCCTTATTTGAAACCGATTTTGGACAAAACAAAATCGCGATATTAACAATGCATGTCAAATTTTGACAAAAAATTAATCCCTGTTTGTAAACCCTGTCCTCTTCGTAAACGTGAAAAATGCAGCAAAAAAAACCTCAAAGTTGCAGAAACCACAGCCATCAGAAACATCACAAGGATTCGCCATAATGACAACCTGCACAATCCTCCCAATGTAATGTTTTACAAACTGACACAAGTACAACCCATTGAAGAGAGACTTGACAAACTTGCATATAACTTTAGTCAAAACCATGAGAACAAAGAATTCATATCCCCCTAATGTATAAGAAGAAACTACCAAATCAGAAACCGCTACAGACACCCAACACAAACGGGAAAAGATTTGAAAAGATATGGGAAAGATATGGGAAAAGATTTACATATACATATATTTTATACAGACATTGTAATTATTATTTTTAACATCTATTTTATGGATACAGGCTGAAGCAACTCGGTCAATGGCCTATTGAGTGTTGATTTGCATATGATTAATACTTAATAAAGAATACATTATTTATAGGCTTATGGCAACAACTCACGTTTGTTCACATGCCTAATGGGTAATTTTTAATCTCGTTTTTAATATTATACGTAGGTATAAAGTTAACAGGTTGCTTCGTTCAATAATATGGATCCTCATGACATATACCTAGAGTAGCAACTTCAGGTACTTGACAGGTCCAAAAACATTTAAAATAACAGTTCCTCACAAATCCCTGTTGGGCAAAAGAGCCCTATTATACTCAACTTGATGAGGATGATAACGCACGAAGAAGTAATACGCGGGCCTAATTACTATTGACTATATCATAATCATGTACCACCTGTTAAAGATAACCTCATAGGTCTTGTTTTTCTGTTTTACCTAAACTTAAAAATCTAAAACACAAAGGATCACTATTGAACATGAGGAAAACATTGATTTAACAAACAACATCAAGTACTCGAAAATCTAAAACAAACTTGTTCAAATGAGTATTTTTCATCATATTAGGTATAATTTGCAGCAAGAGTAGCCCATTCTTTTCTAACAAAGCCTCAAGTTGCGATCATAAAAAAATGGTAAACAAAAGACCTACTTAGGTACAATACAGTTCACAAAAATCACAATGTCTTTTCAATAATTTCAACCAGTAACAACTAAGAGATTTGTTGTAAGACTTACGAATTTATGGGAACATCACATGGCACGATATGGTCCCTGCATCTTCAAGTACTGTATGACAAGGGAAGGGCCCCCCGCTACTATCTCAGCTGGTATCTGCGACAATGGGCAGTTCTCTATGCTCATTATTTGCAGGTTAGAGCACAGCGCCAGCTCAAAGGGTAAGTTATGTAGGGTAGGGTTGTCGTTTACATACAATGATTCCAAGTTCTCCAAAGTTCCTATTTCTTCAGGCAAGTATGCCAAATTGTTCTCGCCCACGCTCAAAAATATAAGATTTGTAAGGTGCCCTATAGCCCTCGGTAAGCAAGTAAGTTGATTAGACTGTACTATTAACCTTTGTAGCTCTCTTAAATAACCGACTTCATTTGGCAGTTGTTCCAAACGATTCTCTTCCAGGTCCAGAACACGCAGCTTCCGTAAATTACCAATACTTGGAGGAATTCTTCTCAGTAAATTATTAGACAAAACTAGAACCTCTAAGCTCTGCAAACACTGGATATCATCAGGTAGTTTGCTCAACTGATTTGTTCCCAAATTTAGCTCCACCATGTTAGTCCATGTACCAACATCTAATGGCAACGAAGTGAGCTGGTTTTCTTTCATATTTAACTTTGTCAAATGCTTAGCTCGTGAAAAAATGCCATAAGGAATCTTATCGATTTGATTATGTTCCAAATTAATAGAATCCACATTGGTGAATTGAGATGGACCACCAGAAGGATAAGCAGAGAAATTATTCCTTGACAACGTTATACTGGTCAATTCACTTAAGCTCGACAATAAACCCTCTGGTAGTTGTGATATAGTATTACCCTCGACATTAAATTCATCCATGTGCTTACAATTGCTCAATGTCGGAGGAATTTGTGTTAGCCTATTGTATCTTAATCCTAGCCTAGTCAATTGCTGAAGTTGCCCTATGGAGTCCGGGATATCTAACAATTCGTTATGTTGCAAATCTAGAGTAGAGAGGTTGATGCATTGTCCGATTTCTATAGGGAGATGCTCCAGGTGATTATGTGATACATCAAAGGTTAACAAATTAACTAGCTGGCCTATACCTGCAGGAAGTTCTTTAATTTTGTTTTCACGCAGACTGAGCATGGTAAGTGAGGTTAAAAATCTGATTTCTTCTCCGACATATCGTATCCTGTTAAACCGCAAGAATAGTGTTGTGAGTGAGGTTAATTTATACACTACATCTGGTATGTCATTCAATTTGTTGTGTCTTAAATCTAGAACTTTCAAGTTGCGTAAATTTTCTAACGAGTCGGGTAGGCTAGTGAGTGAGTTTTCGCTTAAGGCTAATGTCTGAAGACTTGTAAGACAGCCTATTTCCGCTGGTAAATAGACCAGCTTATTGCCATACAAGTATAATTCCAGAAGGTGATGTAAATCTCTTACAGTTGGCGGCAATAAAGTGATGTTAGATTTGCTTAAATCGAGACGTTTTAAACCTTCATCTCGACATCTTAAAAATTCTTTAGTGACATCAAGATCAGCCTGGATTGGCTGTTTATTCTTCTTAGCAGTGGGTTTAAGCTTGTTAGATTCGGGATGCTTCACTGTCACAACTTTAGGTCTCGCTACATCTCCACCCAGAGATCCCGAAGAAAACTTCTTCTGCTTAGCATGTTCCAACACACCCGATGATTCTGCTTCTGGCATTTCGGGATCTAACAAATAACCACTACCAGAACCAAGTTGGCTCATTACGTTATTTTTAGCTCAACTTTATATGACTAATCTAATTTGCCATGACTGCTTCAAATTCTTCACTTGTTTACTTCTCAATCACCTGCTTCAATTATTATCCCTTACTTTATTTGTAATAAACATCTTTACTTTTTCGGCCGGCTACTTCCAATTTACGTATTGAAATTCGTAATGTAAATAGGTATCGCCTATTGCGGCTTCAAACAAATATCTTTTCTGTCAGTAAATGGTAAATGCAACTCAAGAATACTCAAGATTCAAGGCCACACATACACCAAGACAGGTGCAACAGAGTACGATGGAAGCACAAAAATGCCCCCGCCCATAAACACTTGTCCTCTTGCAACTTGCAACAGACCAAATCATAACATCTCCTTTGCACCCCGTGCAGTGCTGCCATCTCCCAAACATATTAAATTTTTTCCTGTTCTTTCTAAAATATTAAGTTCTAGTCTAACGTTTACGTACGAAAGTCAAATTATCAAGAGAAAATCGAGTTTTCTTTGATCGGTTTCAAAAATTTCGAGAGATGAATAATTTTTGTGTTGACTTGATCTTGATCAGCGGCGGATCGTGACACAATTTATTTGCAGGTAGGACACTTATATATGTATCCAAATAACGAGGTATAGTTTGTAACAGACATATATGAGAATGAAAAAATGTCGCATCGTCAAATGGAAACCCGATGTCATTGATGAGCGGCGCGAGCCGACTTTGATCTCGTCAAAGCGTAACCGCATCCATTGACGATGCGGCATTTTTTCATTCTCATATATGTCTGTTACAGGTTACAGACAATACCTATCCCGTGGACGCGGGCATGCACCAAGATCGATTAAATTAGATGGTTGCCCCATAACTTTTGCGGGGGGATCCGGCAGGGGGAAATGGGATGTCATCTTGGCATGTGATGTCAAGTTTCTCAGCGTTTTCCGAGTTAATTGGTGATTTTTATGTGTAAATACTATTTAATAACATTATATGATTATATTTTGAGACTTTTGATAGGAAAAGAAAATAAATTATATTAGCAATTTTTATACAAGAATGACGTCCCGCGGTCGGATTGTAAGTTACGATGCAACCTATCTAATTTAATCGATCTTGGGCATGCACCTCAACAGGAGAACAATATTTCAACCCGGCACGGCATCGGCAATCGGTAATACCCGAATACCCCATGATACAAAGAAAAAACGAATAGTGAATACCCCAGATAGTGTTATAATTTAATGCAAATTTTTTACATAAACACCATAAATGATAGTATTTTTTGGGTAGAATGGTCGGTTGATAGCTAGAATTCCCAAAAAAATATATTCAACGATGTTGAGAAAGTTTTATTACCATGTGATAATTTTAACGTGGTTTGAGTTAGAAGATATAACTAAACATGAAAAAATTAAGTGTGTAAGAATAAAAAAAAATGTATTTATACATTCCATGGTAACGTGGCATTAGATTCGGCAGTCACGTATTGCGACTTGCCACCTAGCGTCGGACGAGGTAAGCGATCCTTTGTAAGTTGGTACGTTTCTAATCGCAGCCAGTTGCGCCAGTAAGTTTAGGGTTTTTTAGTTTACTAGTTGCGGGAGTGGTGCTGTTGCGAGTGGTGATGGTCGGTAGACGTTGTTAAAACCCGTGTTTTGTTTTAAAATGTATATAAAGTGACAAATGAAGTGTATTAGTGTGTGCTAGTTTTACAATAATGAGTGAGGTTCTAAGTTAGCCGAAATGTTTCGTTGTATACCAATATTCAAAGGCTGTAACAGACAAGTGGAGTTTGTTGATAAGAGGCACTGTTCTTTACCAACTGTTCCTGAGGATATTTTACGTTATTCTAGGAGCTTGGAGGAGCTTCTATTAGATGCTAATCATATACGAGACCTTCCAAAGGTACCACGATAAAGAAAAATCGGCAACAGTTATTTTAATTGTTTATATTTTTCAGAACTTCTTTCGATTGCAGCGTCTTAGAAAACTTGGACTTAGTGATAATGAAATTCACAAATTACCCTCAGATATTCAAAATTTCGAGCATCTTGTCGAACTCGACGTATCCAGAAATGGTAAGTGTTAAGAACACATATATATTCTTATAAAAATAACCCTGTTTGACCGGTAGAAAACCAGTTTTTAAATGCATTTTAAGCTGTCACAAATAATGTCACCAATTATTTTTATTTGTCTACAATGCCTTTCAAAGTAAAAAGCAGCGGCTAAATAGTCATTTATTGTTTTGTGTCATTACAAAACAGGTTTACCGGCATCTAACTTTTTATGTGGTAGACGTACCTAATCATAAATTACTGTTGAAAATTAATACCAAATTTTTATGGAGACTTAATTATAGTATTCGGAATGTTATGTTATAAATGGGACTAGGTATACTGGATGAGACCTATTTTGTTTACCTACCAATTTCAGAGTGAGTAGTACTTGAGTAGACCATCCTGTTATCATAGCCCTTAGGTCTTTGGGACATAAAACGGTACTTACCTACGTCACTACATTACATTTTTTAATATCCGTCTGGTACCAATTAAATCGGCGTAGGTAATCCTAGGATATTTATTAGGTAGGCGTTATTTTGTGCGTTATTTTGTGATGCGTATTTTGTGATGTTATGATATTAATTTTTCTATTGCTTTCATATAAACCCATATCATTTTATCACGTCATATTGTAAATAAAGTCAACTGATCGGAATGCGATACCCGCCCACCTTTCACGCCATACAGCATTGAAAGAAATTATTATAATACATAAAAGGTACGTTCTACACGGTTCTACCAATAGGTAGGTAGGTATATCGACTGTTCTATTATGGAACTTCCTTGGGAAAGTAATATCTAAGTACATACTTACGTATTGTTTTAACCAAATTACAACCTTTACACATTGGTCATTTAACGTAACATGTAATTATGGTATTTATAACAGTTTTATTAACGAATAAGTACCTATTAATTGGCTTTTAAACGGTCAGGACAAATACCTCAAGGTAGCTAATGAATTATTTGTAGGCTCGTTTGTAGGTATCACAATAACAACATTGAAATGATATCTATAATAATAATGGTTAGTTTAATGGTGATTAGTGATCAGTGTTACAAAATTGTAGATTATATTTCCACATTTTGATTTGTGTAGAATTTGTGATTTGCGGTTCACATTTAGTGCGATTTTCGATATGTTAATAAAATTTCGATCTGTGCAAAATGCCTTGTCCTCAGTACAGAAGGAATGGATGCAACAAGCTATCAGGTTTTGGCCTGGAAATGCCTCAAGATAGGTACCTACCTACTACTGAACAGTGCTCAATCACTAAGGTAGGTACCTACCTACATTAAAAAAATCGTAGGTATGTATTTAGGTACGTGCTATTTTTTTCAAGGTAATCATATCCGTACAGTAGCGCGTACATTGCTAAATTTGTGTCTGCTGAGTAGAACCCGTGAGTAGAACCCGTACGATCTGTCCCTGTCTAATGCGTTTCAAACTATCGGGCGAGCTCACTCCCTACCAGTCGGCATCCTTTTGCGTGACGAATTTAATTTCATAACCGGGTTTAGGGGGTTTTTACGCAGTGTAGTAAAATTATTAATTGTGAACTATACAAAAATACCCTCGAAAATACCATTTAGTGTTGTATTAATAGGTATCTGTAAAATCGGTTCAGTAAAATTATAGTTCTTCCTCTTAATATCCTATATTAATAATGATAATGGTAGCTTCTATAGCTCTGACAACAGGATCGCCGAGTTTACACATTTAAAATTATTCTTTTAGTACGAGATTTATAAAACCAGGACCGTGCCTGGACCTTTGGCTGACCAGCGTTTAGGGGGAGAGCACGGCCGGGTTTGTCCAGGGAACTTAAAAAAAAATGCAGTGCTTCATAGGCATTTTAACAGACAATCCGAGATTGAAATGAACTGGGGACTAAAGATATATTTTACAACTAAATGACGTAACAGTAGAGAATACATATTTATTTATTAAATGTAAACCCACTAAGTCTTTCTTGCCCCATACTAGATCATAATTTAGATTTGATAATTTTTAGTATCAAAAAACTTCTTTCGCCCGAAGCAACTGTCACTGGCATTGTCAATAAAATACCCAAATTACAATATTCAGCATTAGTGAATACCTACAAATTGTTTGAAAAAATATATTTTAAAACTTGTAATATTATTTTTGTGTAATATATCAAAGGTAATATGTACACACAATGAAAGTAGTTCATCTTTAAGTTCTAAGCCAGACGTCGCGTCGGTTAAGTTACTCTAATTTCCATAAAATTAGCAGGTCAAATTTTCCAAATCGATCTCGCTATGGCATAAACATTTGCCGTTTTTCAACCGATATTTAATCGTGAAACAAAAACGTTTGCCGCTCTTTAATTTTTTTCTATCGGGTGCCCTGTTACCTTCATATGAAGTTAGCAGGTCACATATGTAAAAAAATTAATAAAAAAAATAAGTTAGCTTAAAATTTGCCGTTTTTTTGCCACTGACGAATGGTTATAAGGAAAATGTCGTAGGCTTCGTTTTATAAACAGAAAACGAGTTAAAAAAATTTTACCGAACCGAATAACTCGGTTGCCCCGCTGAGACTTAGCGATTTTGATGTTTTTTGTCTATTACTATTAATAAACAAATAACGACAAAATCGCACTCTTCACGATTAAATCAAACAAGTCGATCGGCAAAAAACGATTCGAAATAAGACTTTTCCAAGCGAGAAATTCGGTTGTCTTGCTGAGAGCCCTAGATTTCTTGGTTTTTTGTTTATTGCTATCGATAAACAAATAACGGCTCTCGCCGATGTTTGTTCGCTCACTCGCTCTCTTCACGATTAAATAAAACAGGTTGAACAGCAAAATCTCAGCCGGAAAACGAGTCAAACAACGAATTTCCCAAGCGACAAACCCGGTCGTCCCGCTGAGATACAGTGATTTTGAGGTTCTTTGTTTATTACGATCGATAAACAATTAACGGCAAAATCGCTCTCCTCGCGATTAAATCAACTAAGTCGAACGGCAAAATCTCTTGTAGATCACCCATGTGCATAGTAGATCACCCATGTGCATAGGAAGTTGTTTTAAGTTTTCGGCAAACTTGTTTTGCTTGGTAGTCCAAAAATAAATGTTTTTTTTTGTGAAGTTCTTTCTTCTAAATCCCCGCCTAAATCTGAATCGTCGGATTCAACCTGGGTCTCTGCCAAATTCATAGCAGGTTAGTTTTCAGTATCAGGATCCACATTTTCACAATAATTCTTCTCCAGTATCGAAACGCAGTAGAATTATTCGCCCACGGTCTAATATTGTTTACTATAAACCATTACAAGGGTCTGGTAAACAGTGAACTTTTCTTTTTCTGAAATAAAAGTAGCCTAAATCACTCCTTATAACTTCAGCTATCTGCCAGTGGAATTGCCGTCGAAATCGATCCAGCCGTTTCGGAGATTAGCCGGAACAAACAAACAGACAAAAATTTAAAAAAATGTTTTTTTTGTAATAAGTACCGTATATACTTTCATATCCATTTAGTAGAAAGCTGTTATTTGGACATTACATACAGATACTCCAATCTTATTTATTTGTATAGATTAAAAACCACGGGTCAATAATCACCATTCACACAATAATTCACACCACTCAAGTCAATGGCAATGATATGCCAAGATTGTTTTTCTAAAAATAAATAACCATCAGCACGGCATTCCACAGAACCTTTGCACATGCAAAAGAAACAAGTTTTTACGTTGGTATTCGCAATACGAAGGCAGTGGTTTATGGGCAAGGTATACGAAATGAGAAAGTTAAAATTCTGTTGCGTAATGCGTTGTTTAAGTGATTCATCGCCTTTAAATATTTTGTCAGTGTCCGTACTGTATTTTTAAATGCTGCTCACGATAGGCAGACCATAATAATAACTATCAATACAATATTTTAATGGAATTCTTGACCAACGTGGGCTCCCCTGCCATTTTAATTGGTTTATGACAACGGGGTCGCCATTTCTCTTGATTATTGACAATAGAGTTGATATACGTGATAAGTTAATAAAAGTGTTTCCAATGAGGGCAGCCTGGTTATTTTTTTATGAAAAGGAAAGGACACCGGTCTGTTTTCTTGAGGAATCGAATTGAAATTTACAGGGACAGTATATTTTTGACACATGTGGACATCATTTTGACACATCCGGAAAATGTGGACAACGCCTGCGAAAACGCACTATCTATTGCGGTATTTTTTTGAGTTATAAGCAGATCAGACCATTGAGAGTATCATTGAAACCATATCATTGATAATACTACTGGGCATCTGAAATGGCGGCGACATCGCCAGGGTGCCCCAATTTTTGGTATATTGAAAAATATCAAAATCGCGGTAATTTGAGAACTCAACTTTTTTACACATCACAGTCATCTTAACTCTATTTTAAAACCACTTCATCTATGGAAGTATTTTTTTTATTTTTACGTGCTGACCTTCGGCAAGACGCTGAAGTAGAGAAACATTTGTTATTTGGCATATTTTTTCCCTCAAAAATTTTAAAAAAAATACTTCCATCGACCTTTAGGTATTGCATGACACTTTTCAGCAATAGTACAACTTTTTTGTTTGTTAAGATTTTCGCTTTGCAAAAAACATAAGAAAGTTTAGATAATAAACTGCCCCATTTATTTCTAATAGATTTCGAGATATCGATTTTTTAGGTAGAGTTCGTTTTACTTTTCACAATGTACTCTCCTCGGATTCCGATTTTTTTAACTTTAGGAATCTTCATATTTTACAATAATAAGTATGTATTCTACAACATACGCTGTTCGAGTGTTCTTCTTTGAAAAATAATAAAACGAGAAAGACAACAAAAAGAAGTCCAACATTTTTGTTTAAGATTTTCACTTTGCAGAAACAGAAAGTTTAGATAACGAACCGCACCATTTATTTTTAATAGATTTCGAGATATCGATTTTTTAGGTAGAGTTAGTTCTCTTTACTTTTCACAATTTAGTAGGTACTCCTCGGATTCCGATTTGTTTTTTTACTTTAGGAAGCTTCACATTTTATAATTTAATACCAATTTGCTATTTTATTGAGAAGAAAAAACATTTTGATCTTATTTTTAATAAAAAAAATGTTGTTCTACCACGTTCACGTGAAGTTAGCAGAACAAGTAACAACAAAAAAGTAATATCTAAAAAATATATAAGTTGCTCAGAGTTTGCCGTCTACTCGTATAACCTTTACATCTTAACTTTTGCAAAGTTGGTGGTTACGCCACTAAATTATTCTTAATCTACAACATACGATGTTCGAGTGTTCTTCGTGAAAAAATAATAAAACTAGAGAGACAACAAAAAGAAGTACATTATATGTGACTGTTGATTTATCCGACTAACGTTGTTGTAAGCTCCTGTACGAAAAACCGGCGGTTGTTGTTAGTTTTGTTGGTAAGGTGCATTAGTAGAAAATGTGTGTAAAATTTGACTGTTTTTCGGTATTCAAATTATATCCGCTATTCCATATATTTTTGGAAACTCTTAATGGTTGTATCTCGTAATGGGTGAACATTTACTACCAATCATTTTACCAAGCAAGTCATTTTAATCGAAAGCGTGTCTTTTTTAACTATAGACTCACCGGTCCCATTTGTGCTACTTATTTTGAACACCCTGTATATTATTTTGTGTGTATTTCATGTACCTACCTAATACTATTAAAGCATACAGTGACAGTGGATTAAAAACGATTCAGGAAAATACAGCGTTACCATTTGTAAAAATGTACCTACTCGCTTTGTATAATATGAGGTTCCTTGAGAAAATAAACAAAAGTAAAAACTGGCGATAATAACCTCAGATATTACTGGCGTCACTACCGGAAGCCAAACCAAGACAGTGTGACCGACTATTACAGTGCATAACGCACGCGAAACCTTGGCTTATGATAAATTAAGAAATATTACGATTTTCCATGTTCTCAGTTGACAGAAACTGAGAAAACAATAAACAGCATGAACGATATTTATAGCTTGACATTTACAATATTTAGGATTACACCTACTCGTATGTAGGTAGGTAATCGTATACAACAGGCCCGGACTGGACCCCATTCTGCTACCGGGCAACCACCCCACCCCACCCAATATGTTTGAGAAGTACAAATTTAATAACAATAATTTTATTATTTACATACATATTTTGTATTATAAACGGCAAATATATAAAATAATATATTTATCCATTTGTCAGCAGCACAAAAGCTAAAAAATAAAGAATAAATAAAATATAAAAATAGTCACTTTGTCTTTAGATATTTCCGAGGATATTTCATGAATCAAATGTTTATTATTATTAGGAACTGATTTTTTATTGCAAAGCGACACAACATTACTAATAGTTTTTTTAGGGAAAAAAAACAAAGCCGTTTGTTTTTTTTTCAGAATTTTTTTTTCAGAAATATTGTTTTTCCTTAATAGAGAAAAGAATAAACTTGCAGCAGAAAAATTTTGCGACTTTTTAGAAGAATCTTTAAATATCTTTAAATAAACTAGCAAGAGGATTATTTCTTCTTCCTGGCGCTTATTTGCGTTTCGGCATTTTTGCAAACTATTCCTACAATAACCATACACACACACACACCCTCACACACACACACACGCCTCACTTGTTAAATAAAACAGCCATCCAACACTTATAGTCAGGGCAGTACAGCAGTAGCAAGAGGTAACCTAAAGCTATTTGACCCTAACCTTACAAATGTCGGGTGTTTTAAATTCATCTCGTGGCAGAAAATATTGTTTGCTGTAAACATACGCACAAAATCTCGTATTTTCCGAAAGTTAACAGTACTAGAAACTAAAACCGCGCAGCTATGTAATGATTGTAATATGATATTTCCCATTTTTTTTGGTGTCGGGCAGTATTATAGTTCGGGCAGTGCGACACCTGCAACAGTGATATGTTGCAGGTGTCGGACTCGACAATCCTGGCATGTGATTTTGCGCAATTGATTTTTAATAAAAAATCGTAACCGCGCAAGAACGACAGGTTGAGTTGTTGCGCGTGCGGTCGTTAAAATGAAGCCGCTAACACCATTTTTACCACCCATTTTACCATAATGATGTAATAATGCAATATGATATATCCTCCTCTTGTGTAGTTGCAAATTTCGGGTCTATCTATATACATTGTTTGGCGTTTGTTTGATAGTATAGTTTGATAGATATTTGCAATTAGATGGACCTTGAAACTAGGTGAGAGTAATAATTGATACAACTATAATACTTGCAAAATTTAATTACGATGCCGTAGTTATAGATACAGTCGAAGTTAAGACTGATTTGTGGTTGATCGCGGTTTTCTCGCAGTTTTCGCCAGGACAAAAGTTTATTAATAGAATTGTTAAGAAGTTATACTAATAAGTTAAATAGAGATTACGCCGTAATATAATCAAGTGTATAAAATATAATTAAGTACTACAAAGGCCAATATTTCAGCATAATGTTACTGTTTATGATTATATTGTTTTCATCACTGATTTTCTGTAGCTGGTACATAATACACTGTGTTCATTTTAGAACTTCCACCCCCTGTAAAATATTTGAGAATACGCCCGGGATACGTTGATTTTTATTTTAGGGGGGGGCATTTTTGATAGTCAATGGGACTTCATCCCCCTAACTCCCAGCCCCTAGCATCCCCAATTTTAAAATCCTAAATGGAACTACCCCACGTGTTACACATCATAAAAAAGCACTTTTCATGGCGAATACAGCAGTGCATCATTTTGGATATTTGTTAAGATTTTACAAAATTATTTAAAAAACATTTAAAAAATTAGAAATTAAAGGAATAACTATAGCTAATAAATTTGTCATATTATTAAGTGTTCAAAATGTTCACCATTTCTTTCCATGCAATAATAAAGACGGTGCTGAAATTCCTTGCGCACTTTTCAAAAGTTTCTTCCCCGATATCCCTGCACGTAGCTGTTATACGATTTTTTTGATCTTCAATGATTCGTGGCGGTGTTTTGTAAACCACTGATTTGATATACCCTATACCCCCATAGGAAAAAGTCATTTGGACTGAGATCAGGAGATCTCGCAGGCCATTCTATCGCCCCTCTTCTTCCTATCCACCGGTCAGGAAATGTGACATTCAACCACTCACGCACAAGTCTAGTGTAGTGCGCAGATGCACCATCTTGTTGAAAGTGGATTAGGTCTTCTTGGAGCAAAGGATTTCCGTGCTGATCTACTTGATTTTCCAACGATTCAGTGATAAGTGCATCAATTGTATCCCGAAGCATATTTAAATAAACCTCGCCTGTAAGAGAACCGTTTATAAATAAAGACTATATTAAAGACTTATTATGGTGTTGCCTAAAATTCCCGCCAGGTTAATTTGAATTTTTTTATTAAAAAAATAGAAAAAAAAATTCAAATACTTACCATACTATCTAGGTACTTATTTTTTGTAGAATCTAAAAAAATATAAACATATTCGATGATTGTTTGCAATAAATTATTAATCTAATAAATAAATAAAATATCAACATTATTACACAACACAACAAACCACTGATTTGATATACCCTATACCCCCATAGAAAAAAGTCATTTGGACTGAGATCAGGAGATCTCGCAGGCCATTCTATCGCCCCTCTTCTTCCTATCCACCTGTCAGGGAATGTGACATCCAATCACTCAAGCACAAGTCTAGTGTAGTGCGCAGATGCACCATCTTGTTGAAAGTGGATTAGGTCTTCTTGGAGTAAAGGATTTCCGTGGTGATATACTTGATTTTCCAACGATTCTGTGATAAGTGCATCAATTGTATCCCGAAGCATATTTAAATAAACCTCGCCCGTAAGAGAACCGTTTATAAATAAAGACTATATTAAAGACTTATTATGGTGTTGCCTAAAATTCCCGCCAGGTTTTATTTGAATTTTTTTATTAAAAAAATAGAAAAAAAAATTCAAATACTTACCATACTATCTAGGTACTTATTTTTTGTAGAATCCAAAAAAATATAAACATATTCGATGATTGTTTGTAATAAATTATTAATCTAATAAATAAATAAAATATCAACATTATTACACAACACAACAAACCACTGATTTGATATACCCTATACCCCCATAGGAAAAAGTCATTTGGACTGAGATCAGTAGATCTCGCAGGCCATTCTATCGCCCCTCTTCTTCCTATCCACCTGTCAGGGAATGTGACATCCAATCACTCAAGCACAAGTCTAGTGTAGTGCGCAGATGCACCATCTTGTTGAAAGTGGATTAGGTCTTCTTGGAGCAAAGGATTTCCGTGCTGATCTACTTGATTTTCCAACGATTCAGTGATAAGTGCATCAATTGTATCCCGAAGCATATTTAAATAAACCTCGCCTGTAAGAGAACCGTTTATAAATAAAGACTATATTAAAGACTTATTATGGTGTTGCCTAAAATTCCCGCCAGGTTAATTTGAATTTTTTTATTAAAAAAATAGAAAAAAAAATTCAAATACTTACCATACTATCTAGGTACTTATTTTTTGTAGAATCTAAAAAAATATAAACATATTCGATGATTGTTTGTAATAAATTATTAATCTAATAAATAAATAAAATATCAACATTATTACACAACACAACAAACCACTGATTTGATATACCCTATACCCCCATAGGAAAAAGTCATTTGGACTGAGATCAGTAGATCTCGCAGGCCATTCTATCGCCCCTCTTCTTCCTATCCACCTGTCAGGGAATGTGACATCCAATCACTCAAGCACAAGTCTAGTGTAGTGCGCAGATGCACCATCTTGTTGAAAGTGGATTAGGTCTTCTTGGAGTAAAGGATTTCCGTGGTGATATACTTGATTTTCCAACGATTCTGTGATAAGTGCATCAATTGTATCCCGAAGCATATTTAAATAAACCTCGCCCGTAAGAGAACCGTTTATAAATAAAGACTATATTAAAGACTTATTATGGTGTTGCCTAAAATTCCCGCCAGGTTTTATTTGAATTTTTTTATTAAAAAAATAGAAAAACACATTCAAATACTTACCATACATCTAGGTACTTATTTTTTATAGAATCTTAAAAAAATATAAACATAATCGGTGATTGTTTGTAATAAATTATTAATCTAATAAATAAATAAAATATCAACATTATTTTTCTTCTCAGAGAATACAAAATAATAAATTTTATGAAAACCTTTTTTCTATATATCTATTTAAATTACCCAAAAATAAAATGTTTATAAACATAAACAATAAAATAAATAAGCTTTGGAATCATTATTGTATCGTCTAATAAATAAAATACAATTTTTTTTTTCAAAAATATTTAATTAGTCTATTTGTTTATAAGTTAAGCAACTTAAAAAATGTTGCACTAAGAATATTTTTTAATAGCCTAATTGAAAAAAAAATTGCCACCATTTTTGCAATTTTTTCATATTAAGTTGGCTAAATTAATAGGTTAACTAACTAACTAATAGGTTAAAGCAATTAATAATAAATAAAAAATGGTAGGATCTCATTTAGAATGGTTGTCAAAAGGTCTCCCCGGAGCCAAATAATTTTAGAAGATTTTGTTTACAAATACACGAAGTAGAATATAAAGTACAACTCCTGCAAAATTACGTGGCCTCATTTTTTAAAAAAATAATAAAGATTTTTTCAACTAAATTTATTCCACTGAAGTAAATAATACAGTTTTTTTTAAAATTTTTAAATTAGTATTAAGCAACATAAAAATTATATCTCGCGACCGGAATTGCGGAACGCAGCGAACTACAGCTGCGTTCACCGAGCGGGGTGCAATTTAAACCATGAAATTAAAATTATTAAAAATTGAGATAGAGTTAGTTCTAGGAGTCGGCATTTTTTATTGGAAGTTTCGTCCCCTCTCACAATATTTTTTTCTAATTCACTCTAACGCCTATAGTTTTTGAGTTATTTGCGAAAAACTAGACCCCCGCCCTCTTCGTAAACCTTTATTTGTTTATAACTTTTGAAATTGTTGATGTGAAGGTTCAATTATTTCGCACAATTCTCTAGAGGGCATTCCGAATCGAATGAGCCCTCTCTCATATTTTAATAAGCATATACACGAATTTTTACGTTTTTCGAGATGAGAAGTAGCCTAAAAGCGGCTTTCACTAATTTGATCAGCAGTCTGGCAAGATATCCACTGTAAAATTGGTACATAAAATATTAACATAATATTACATTCCTCTTTTGTCTTAATCCAGATTTAAGATAGTAATCTCGTGTTTTTTGTCAACCCTCGTCACTTTTTTCGCGCTCTATATTGGACTTGGCGTTTACATTAGTACCTAATCCAACATCCGTCGTGTCGCCCAGTCTTAGATTTGGCTGTCATAATTATTGGGAAGCATATATTATGTACAATGGCAGAAACCGAAATATAATCACCTTCTGTAGATCGACTTCTTATCTTATATCAGGGTTCGTAAATATCATATTTTTATATAAATATCAAAATATCATGATATATATTCGATATACATACCTATATTAAACTTTTGAGATTTATTTACTTTCTATTTATTTTTTTTATATAGTGGATACACAGAGTATGTATAAGCATATATTTTTTATATAAAATAACAAAAAATGAACACAATAATGTATATTCAGTATTCACATTTCACCCCCGGGGGAGAAAATCACGAGGACACCGGCGAAGAAAGTCAAGAAGAGCGCCAGACGCAAGGCTCTGCCTGTGAGGCCCATCAGCCATGACCGGGGGAGGCTGTGCAACTTCACGTGACACTGATCGCATTTGTGGGGTCACGTGTAACGCGCGGCCTATCCCTTACGAGGCGGTCTCGGCCTAGATAGATAGTAGGGGTAAAGAGCAATGATTCCGCTCAGCCCCCTCTTATCGAGGTCACATCTAAAGCCAAGAGTTTTGACGCGCGTATTCAAATAAAAATTTAAAATATAAAAATTCCTATTCTAATTATTTATGAAACAAAACAGCAAAAAATTAACAATGTAACTAGATATGTAATAAGAACACGAAAGGATTACGTTGACGTCAATGACCGGTCAGGTCAATGGTGAGTGCTTTTGAGAGCTTTTGGAGTGCTCTTAAGAGCTTTTAGAGTGCTCTTGGGGTGATTTTAAGAGCTTTCAGAGTGCGTTTGAGAGTTTTTGGAATGGTTTCAAGAGCTTTTAAAGTGCTTTTAATAGCCTTCAGTGTGCTTTTAAGAAATTTTAGAGTTCTTTTAGTGCCTTTCGAAATGCAAGGCACTTAAAAGCACTCAAAAGCAGTCCAAAGGCTCTTAAATTACTCTAAAAGCTCTTATAAGCACTCTAAAAGCTCTTAAAAGCACTCTAAAAGCTCTTAAAAGCACTCTAAAAGCTCTTAAAAGCACTCTAAAAGCTTTTAAACCCACTCCAAAAGCAATCTAAACACTTAAAGGCACCACAAAAGCACTCTAAAAGCCCTTAAGAGCACTCCAAATGCCCTCAAAAGGACTCACCATTGACCTTGACCTGAAACATGAACATAATCCTTTCCTTTTCTTATTACATATCTACTGATGTATCTTATTCATTATTTAAATTATTATTCATTATTAAAATAAAAAAATCATTTTATAATTATTCACGGAACTAAACAAGATAATGGGACATTATCATTATCAGCATCTGAATGCTTCGGCACTTGGACCTGAGGGTTGAATTTCTTCTGGCCATATCCATTTTGAATTAGTTCGTTTTTTTGAGGAGTTCTGATTCCGATTGAAAATAAATATAAATTTTCCCGCCTTTCATTACCAAGCCGATTTGTTAACTTGGATGGGACAAGTCCGAATTTGGAAAAATATCTTTGTTCTCTGTAACGTGAACCAAGGCAAGAATTTCTCTGTACCGTGAACCAATGCATCGGTAGTAATCGAGTTTTTGAAGCCTGCAACCTATTTAACATAGTGATTCATTATATCTTAAATCAGGATACATATCAACGAATAGGTAAATATCCCGATATATATCAAAGTGATATAATTATGTCGACGAACCTTGTCTTATATAAGAATGCTAACAGTAGTTAACCTTTTTTGTACAGCTACGTTGAAATGTAAATAGATGAGAATCGTGGGTGAAGATTTAACCGTTCGAAACGCCTTGATCCGCATTTCTTATCGGCTTTCAAATGAAAAAAATATTGTAATTGTTTCGACATACCTACTATATTAAAGAACGGAACGTGCTGGTCGGTTTTGGTCGAGGTCGTGCCTTACCAGAATAGACTCACTCATGTCGTTTGAACTTGATCCGAGTGAATGAAAACCATTTTTTATGTAGCAGGCACAAGTTCTCGGTGAAGTTTATTTTAAAATATCTTCTAATTTTCCACGTTATAATGTTAGTTTTTATGAAATACTTTGTTTACTAGAATATGTAAACTTAATCAAGATCTTAGTTAATTATTTATAAAAGGATGCCAACATACATTAGACTATATAGTCGAAACGCGGATCGTTCATGGTGCCAATATATAATAGTTGTCGCTATAATAGTAGATCATATTCACGGATTTAAGTATGGGCTTATAAATATCCCCATTATTATTATTAGTGAACTATTTGTCTAATTGATTTCGAAATTATTCTTCTGGCTAAATAATTTGGTTTAATTTAGTTCCTTCAGTACTCATCTATACTAAAACTAATGAATCTTAGTCGTTACGTCATCATTAATTGTAAAATTACAATCTGCTTTATTTGCTCCATTTCTGTTTGATCAAACTGAAATGTAGGCGACGTTAAGCCGACGACGTTTTCGCGCCTATTTCGGTTTGATAAACACAGTGCGCGTGCAATAAAGACAGCAGCAGATTGTAATTTTCAATGAGTGATGACGCAACAACTGAGATTTGTTAGATTTAGTATACCGGTTATTTTTCTCATGTCCGTATTTTTTATTTTTTTCCGTACGTACGGGACTAAGGACTAAGACACTTCCTTATAACCGGGACTGAAGTGTCACTTTCTGTCCTTCCGGGATTAAATATTGACGGAAATCCCGGAAGCATAAAATTACAAACAAAAGAATGTAACATGTGTTTTATTGATTTAATATTTACCTAAATTAATGTTGTTACTCCTAATATGACCTACTTCGGCTGCCCTTTTATCAATATCAGATACACCTTCTTCACTCCTAATCGAGCTACACTAGCAATGACAAAGTCTCCAAATTAATCTTGTCACAACGCAACATTATTATGGTTAGGAACTTGTCAATCAGTGCCTTCCATTATTTGCCTCGCTTTATGCTTAATAATTATCTGTGTTTATATAAAGGGTTCTATGTGCTTTTTATATTATGTATACGTTTCAATTTCAAGTACGAAAAATATCGTATATACCTTGCGACTGAAGTACTTTGAATCCCTCAGGTAAATTATGAACTTCATATGAATTATGACACATAAAGTTCACCTTCGAGATTAAAAGGCCTACTTGAGTCCCGCTGTATATAATATACCTACGATTATAGTTCTCAAATCATAATTAACGCACCAACAAAACATATCCAAAAGTTTGAAGTTAGTTTTTGTCTAGATCTAGACCTCTTGTCCGATTTCAATGATTTTTTTTGTATGATAGCATGATATGTGGGATGCCCAAATCCCCTATTTTACCATTTCAATATATTTATCTAATATTTTTCTTATAGTTCTATATCTAATAGTTCATATAAATAAAACAATCTTTAGTTGTATTAATAATTGACAAAATTATCACGGAGCAAGGTCGCCTAAGACAGCAACTATGCAAATCTGTCAGGTGCAGATCCGCATATTTATAACCTGACCTAGCACAAGTTTATATATACACAAGTGATTACTCACAGGTAATTACTCGTACTTATATAACTAGAGTAGCAGGTTACTAGTCAAATATAATTTTTGTCCAGTAAAGATACTAGTTTTGCAAAAAAAGCGACTAGGGTAGACCGATTTTTACCAGGGCTGGTTGGTGACTGTCTGTCTCTAGATTACCAAATCACACTCGAAAGCCTTGTGCGTTATAGGCACGCCTGTTTCTTATTTAGGTTTTTTTGAATAAATGATGTTAATAAAATTTTAGATAACATTGTAATCAACTTTGCCTTATGATTTTTTTTGTAACTTGTATTTGATTTTAGGTTCTACTGTTATTTTAGTATACGAAGGAAGATAAGAATTTATTTATTATTTATTTTAATGAGCTCCAAAGCACGTGACAGCTAATAATAATTTTATTATATAATAATATACTGGCGTATCGGCAAGAAAAAATGTACCACATGCAACTTTTATGTATTGCCCAGTCTATATTACGTATGTATTATTTTCCACATTGCATGCGAATGCATCGTGCTTGCAAATAAATTGAGGTAGCCTTGGAAATGTATGATCTATGAATCATTCTGTGATGCTGATCAAAAATTGTATCGGTGACGTATTAGTATGTTTTTATTAGGCTCATTCAACGATACTTTGTATCAATAATTGCAAATTGCAATAATAATTGCTCTACATAGGACGATACAAACTTTATGTAATGATTAATCTAATAATTAAATGAATAATTAGTATGTAATTTGCTCATAGAAATGGTTTTTGCAATTCATAATTATGATCCCGGATGAGTAATATTGTCAATTTGCTACAAGTAAAAATTGATAATGGTAACATCTCCTTACATTATCTATACCCATTATTTCTACAATTAATGCAGTAGGTATAGTTTTCCTCGTGAAATTATTGTCTTATTGTCTACTTAATGTATTTGACCATGTTTTTAATTTCGAGTTATTGTCAAAATAAATTTTTGGGGCTAACTTAACGCAGCCCCAAAAATTTTGCATAATCGAATTATCCATAGCCTAATCGTTTTGACCATCGTTAGACCTTGTAAGACCATCGTTAGACCACCAATTATTTTCGTTTGGCCACCCGCAGAAGAAAAATTATTGAAGAAAAACGATTTTCTGAAAACATTTCGTCAAAGGTGACTTTACGTATCTCTAAAATTAAAGGTGTGAGTTTTATGCAGTTGTTGACATTCCGGATCGTTATACCAACCCCAGAAGCATTTTTGCCACCCCGTAGTTCTGTTCTTTTACGGAAAATTTGGGCCCAATTACATGTTACGAAATCACATTTTTCGCTGGGACTAAGTAAATTTTTATTATATCTATATATTATATTATATACCCGAGGATAGAGCATCGTAAGATTAGAAAAGACCACCCCATAGTTTCGTTAGACCACCCTCAGAAAAAAAGTAATTGCGAAAAAAGCAATTTATTAAAAAAATATCAATCGGCGCTAACTTTACAGTCGCTCAAATACAAGGGGATATTTTATGGAATGGAAATTGTTTGACCACCATTGTTTGACAGATTGTTTGACCACCTCTCAAAAACGTTTGGCCACCCCTTAGTTTTGTTAGACCACCATCTAGGAAGAAAAATTTGGGGGTGCAATTAAATGTGAAAACAAATTTTCGCTGGGGCCAATTCAATTTTTATCTTATTCGTATTTTGAAATTGTACTTTTTTATTATTTAATTGCCCGCCAACTTTCCGAGAGGGTGTTCTAACAGAACTAGGGGGTGGGAAAAATGCTTCTGGGGTTGGTCTAACGATCCGGAATGTCAGCAACTGCTTAAACCTCGCTCCTTTAATTTTAGAATCTTTAACTCACCCTGACGATGATCAAACGAATTAGCCACTTTGCCACCCTGCCCCCCCATTTTCGCTCCAGGGATCTATGAATGTTTCGGGCTTTTGAAAACATCCGCATTCAAAGAAACTGAAATTTACGACCCATTTAAGTCACCATGCATATTCGATCGAATGCGTTATTAGGTATTATTAGGTGACTTTATGG
>CAXKVY010018560.1:0-2500 GCA_964058915.1 Tetropium fuscum | reverse complement strand
GCTTTTTTTTAAATTAGGGTGAAGAGGGGTAACTGTAATAAAAAATATGCCTACTGTTCGTATGGATCTGGGGCAAGTGTAATATAGTATGAAAAATTAGAAAAGTATATTATGTACGTATTTGAGCAAAACCGTTCTGGTAAAAATAGATCTATATCTGATGCAGCTATTGTGTAATGGTCCTCTTGTTCAGGCCAGTGAAAAACTGAATTATGCGAGTTTCGGGCTGATTTTTTTAATTACATAATGGTACTAATGATAGGTTGCGAATCTCCGTCGAACGCTGTTATTTGACCAACATAGAAAAGTATACTTTTCTTTCCGTTAAATGAGACCAGACCAATCTTTTCTAACCCTTTGAGTAACAATTCGTCTTATTTTAATGATTTTTCATCTTCCTCTAACCATTTTGCATAAGCCTCCAAGCCTCCTTCACCTGAAAAGCTCGATATAATAGTATTTTTTACTTATTTTTTAGGATCTAAATGTAATCAGTGATTACATTTACCCCAGTCTCGCGCTTACACTTACCTTATATACGCATTTCGGTGGGGCAAATGTAATAGCTGGTATTATTTTTTTTTAATATACAAATCCAAATCTGACAGCAGAATCAGAATCCTTGTTGAAAATTACCTAATAGACAAATAGACCTAATAGCAAAATACTACAACTACATAATAATATATGCAGTAGTAACAGGGAATTTTAAATCGTAAAAGACACTCACAAAATTAGTATAAATGCAGTTAAATAAAAATAAATAGTAAATACCTCAAAACTGGAACTAAAAGAGGTTAATAAAAAGTAATATGTGTATAAAAAGGGTAATAATTTCGAATTTTGTACAAAAAAAAGGTCTAAAACGTTATAAAAGAAATTGCACAAGGCCTGATTGCACTTGCCCCACTTCACCCTATATGATACATTTTTGTCATTATCTGATTTTTTGTGGTTTCTGTATTTAATTGGAGGTCCTTATAGAAGGTACGGTAATCTCTGTTAACATTACAATTATTGATATATCCAAAAATATGATCCAAGAATCAAGAGTATTTGTATTGCAATATTGTATTAAATTGACTTATATTTAGATAGCGCAAGAACTGATTAGCTAACCTAATCTTATTATATTTCGTTTGGATCAGAGTTTAACTTATTTATATTGAAATCACCACAAATGAGTCATTTATAGATATTTTCAGCCCTATTCTGTAACTTGAATAGAAATGCTCAAGTGGAATAGAAATGGTTACGAATCGGAATGAACAACATCTATCGCGTCTCTCTCGTTCTCAAATCGGTATTCTGTAACTCAAATCGTCATGACATAAATCTTGATGTGAGAACTCTATCTATTGGGATGCGATTATGAACCGTAATAACGAGAATGACAGTAGTATACTAGTTCATTGCCATCAGCCTAATCCACGGTACCTAATCCAATAAAATTCGATAGTTGTGGAAATGTGTATGCTGTGCACTGGAAGCAGTTGTTTTGCTGATGTATATTTTACAACCCAATAAATAGTGCCTCGGGAATTTCGAATGGATTACTCATGTCTATAGTTACTCGTCTTTGTAAAGTAAATAAAAAAATAATAAATCAATTGATTAATAAATAAATTAATTTATTAATGGCAGACAGTTATAGTTTTATAACATCTTCTATTTGTTCTCCAAGAAACACACTGATATGCAGTCATAGATCAGCATGTCATCGTTAATATTTTAAGGGCTGCTATGGTACACAAATAAATATAAAATAACCTGTTTAAATTGTTAAGTGTTAGTAGTGTCAATCGCGCTACGCCGACCTCCGGAATGGGACATCGACAGGCTTGTCGCAGTCGGAATCGATTTCTATCTGACTTTTCGATAGTAGAGGTTGAAAGCAGTTATAGAATACGGTTTTTGTATAATTCCAATTTGGCGCCTCGATCTCTAATCGTTTACACACTTCTACTCGATTTGAAGTTACAGAATAGGGCTGATTAATTATTGTCTTCAAAAACATCCAGAAATTCTTCGTATTAAGGAACTGTCATTAAAATAGTAGTACTAATGGTTACCTTGCAGATGAGAATTTAATTGTGTTTTTAGTCTTATTATTTTAGTATTTATATTTATACCAACGCTATATACTTATACTTACATGTCGTACCGTCTCTTTTTTAAATAAATATTATTTCTATCATTGAAAGTAATGTTTTTGTTTAACCCGTGGTCTACATATTTTTTATGCGGCCTCCTAGATAAAAAAAAACCGTTCATAATGCTGTGAAACATCTATCTATGCCGACCATTGGTGGAACAGTCCGAGTCGCCGGCGCCATAGTGAACGTGAATCTTCACTCATTTGCGAGTCCAATGCCCTTGCCTTTATAATATCGTTAAGTTCTTCTAGATCATATCGTCATCTACTGTTCCTTTTCCTTTGTGAGATACACATCCAATTTGCCTATTTAAAATCTTATGACTCATTTTTACTCATCGACTT
>CAXKVY010018559.1:2500-54428 GCA_964058915.1 Tetropium fuscum | reverse complement strand
TATATATATATATATTTATATATATATATAAATATATATATATATAATATATATATATATATATATATATATATATATATATATATATATATATTATATATATTTATATATATATTTAAATATATATATATGTATATATATAAGTATATATATATATATATATATATATATATATATATATATATATATATATATATATATATATATATATATATATATATATACATATATATATATATATATATACATATATATATATATATATTTATTTATATATATATTTATTTATATATATATATATATATATATATTTATATATATATATATATAATATATATATATATATATATATATATATATATATATATATATATATATATATATATATATATATATATATATATATATATATATATATTTATATATTTATATATATATATATATATATATATATATATATATATATATATATATAAATATATATATATATATAAATATATATATATAAATATATATATATATATAAATATATATATATATATATATATATATATATATATATATATATATATATATATATATATACATATATATATATATATATATATATATATATATATATATATATATATATATATATATATATATATATATATATATATATATATATAAATATATATATATATATAAATATATATATATATATATATATATATATATATATATATATATATATATATATATATATATATATATATATATATATATATATATAAATATATATATATATATATATATATAAATATATACAGGGTGAGTCAGTTTGTTGTAGACAAACTTTAACAGGGGATAGAACGCACGTTTTTAAAAAGAAAAGTGCCTAAGATATGGCCGATCTAGCTTCCTAAGGAAGATACAGGGTGTTAAAATTTTATTTTTTTTTTACATTAATGTGTAATATTTTCTGAACGGAATGATATATTCACTAAATATTTTACACATATCTTAACCTGCATAGGATCAACATGTTGTATTGTTCCTGACGAAAATACTATAGTGGATGTTACTTTTTTCGGGTACTTCGACTATTCTGCATAATAGAACTTTTTTTCGTACGCCACTGACATTATCTGATACATATTTCTAAAATAACGGCCCCTTAGTAACAATTTTGATCTCTTGTAATTTTGCTCTAACTATGACAGTTTTCGAGATATTGGCCGTTGTTTCTGTGACAGTGTAATGTCGTTATTATATTTTTTTTTTCTCGAATTTTCTTTATGACTTATAAACGAACGCTTAGATTTTTTCATGTTTGGGGGATAATGCCTATTAATTAAGGCGCATAAAACAAGCGGTAAGAATGTTCAAAAACTTGCACAGTGGCGGGGTGGCAGGGGTGCTCCACCCCTTTCGTAAACAGAACTTCTACGCCAAAGACTATTTAAAAAAACTGTTATTTTCATTATCTACATACAGTTTAACAAAAATAATGTCCCTTCTTCTGTTTCGAAATTCCTGTGCGTTTCCTAGTTATTTTGATTTTTAGTGTTTGATGTGGTACTAAATTAAGTAATTTATTTATTAGCAATAATAATTATCGGCTAAATATTTAATTCTTTCAACGAAACCTACCTAAATATGGTTTGTTAAGGATTCTAAAAAGCCGAAATCTCTTTATCTCTTTCCAAGTAATTACAATTACAAAAAAAAACATTGATGTTAATGTTTATGGAGATATAAACATTTTTGAATTTATAGCAATATTTAATTAACAATAATAATTGTGGAATAAATAACAATTTTTAGCAATAATGATTTATAAATAACAATTACAAGAATTAATAACAATAACACTAGTACCTACATACATAAAATTAGATACTTTGTTCAAAATGTAAACCGTTCTTCTCAATACACATTTCACTGCGACGTATCATAGAACGTCTTAAGTTAACTAAATGATGCACCCTTATTTCATTGTAAGCATCTCTAATGCGATTTTGAAGTTCCTCAAGTGTATTAACCGGAGTGGTATACACTATTTCCTTAATGAATCCCCACACAAAAAAGTCAAGTGGTGTTAAATCGGGGGATCTAAGAGGCCATGCCACTGGACCTCCACGACCTATCCACCTCCCTGGATAGTTATTGTTTAGCCAATTTCTTACATTTCTGCCATAATGGGCCGGGCACCCATCAAGTTGAATCCAAGACTGTCTTCTTAAATTCAAAGGAATGACTTCCCATATATTACCATGGTGTTCTTCTAAAAATTGTAGGAAATTTTCTGAATTTACACGTTGTGGCAAGAAATAAGGTCCAAACACGTGGTTGCCGTAAATTCCAATCCAGACATTTGTACTAAATTCATGTTGAAAACTTCGTGGTCGAATGGCATGTGGGTTTTCATGTGCCCATACATGCAGATTGTGAAAATTTACTATACCACGACGAGTAAAACAAGATTCATCAGTCCACAGTATATTGGATAAGAAATCCCTATTATTTTGAATGCAGTTAAGAACCCACCTACAATAAGTAAGTCTTCGTTCAGCGTCACCTGGACATAAACCTTGAACAGGTTGAAAATGATATGGGCGTCTGTGATCCCGTTTTAAAACCCGGGAAATTTTACTTTGGGAAATACCAAGAGCAATAGCAGCACGTCGAGTACTTGTCGTTGGGTTCCTATTAAATTCCCGCAATATACGGTCTCTATCTCGTCCACGGTTGTTCTGTCGGCCCCCGGGTACATTTTTCAAACCCTGGTTAACAAATCGACGGTGGATACTCACAAAAACGGAATGATGAGGTTGTCGTCTATTTTGAAATCTTCTTCGATACTCCCTAGCTGCGTATCTTGAATTCCCATTTGCGAACCCATAAATAAAATGAATGTCGGCTTGTTCGCTATTTGTAAATGTAAACGGCATGTTACACTAATTAAAATCTGGCAAATCACATAAAATAACTTTTTAATCTTAAAAATAATAATTAATAACAGTGAAAATATTCAAGATGAAGCAAAATTGTTTGTAGATAAACTTGTAATACGTCAAACTGTCGTTTCAAAATATGACATAATGCTTACTTGTTTTCCTAGGAGTATAATATTTTGTTGCAATTATTACGTACAGTTACAAATACGCTAGTTTTAAATGGAAATTATTCAGCAACAACAAAAATTGAAACAGAAATTGGTACATGCACAAGTTTAATAAAACTTAAAGGAAATTTTTAAGACTTTTGGCAACTGCACAATAATCTATTGTATTGTAAGTACATTTGTAATTTAACAGATTTCAACATATAAAAGTATTGTATTTGAGTAAGGCTTGATATAACAAATATTTATTTTGACTACATTGGAAAAAGATAAAGAATAAGAGATTTCGGCTTTTTAGAATCCTTAACACACCATATTTAGGTAGGTTTCGTTGAAAGAATTAAATATTTAGCCGATAATTATTATTGCTAATAAGTAAATTACTTAATTTAGTACCACATCAAACACTAAAAATCAAAATAACTAGGAACCGCACAGGAATTTCGAAACAGAAGAAGGGACATTATTTTTGTTAAACTGTATGTAGATAATGAAAATAACAGTTTTTTTTAAAATAGTCTTTGGCGTAGATGTTCTGTTTACGAAAGGGGTGGAGCACCCCTTCCACCCCGCCACTGTGCAAGTTTTTGAACATTCTTACGGCTTGCTTTATGCGCCTTAATTAATAGGCATTATCCCCCAAACATGAAAAAATCTAAGCGTTCGTTTATAAGTCATAAAGAAAATTCGAGAAAAAAAAATATAATAACGACATTACACTGTCAGAGAAACAACGGCCAATATCTCTAAAACTGTCGTAGTTAGAGCAAAATTACAAGAGATCAAAATTGTTACTAAGGGGCCGTTATTTTAGAAATATGTATCAGATAATGTCAGTGGCGTACGAAAAAAAAGTTCTATTATGCAGAATAGTCGAAGTACCCGAAAAAAGTAACATCCACTATAGTATTTTCGACAGGAACAATACAACATGTTGATCCTATGCAGGTTAAGATATGTGTAAAATATTTAGTGAATATATCATTCCGTTCAGAAAATATTACACATTAATGTAAAAAAAAATTAAATTTTAACACCCTGTATCTTCCTTAGGAAGCTAGATCGGCCATATCTTTATAGGCACTTTTCTTTTAAAAAACGTGCGTTCTATCCCCTGTTAAAGTTTGTCTACAAAAAACTGACTCACCCTGTATATACATATATATATATATATATATATATATATATATATATATATATATATATATATATAATATATATATATATATATATATATATATATATAATATATATATATATATATATATATATATATATATATATATATATATATATATATATATATATATATATATATATATATATATATATTTATATATTTATATATATATATATATATATATATATATATATAATATATATATATATATATATATATATATATATATATATATATATATATATATATATATATATATATATATATATATATATATATATATATATATATATATCTTGTACAACTTCAAAGTGGTTCGTTTCCATGTGTATATATATGTCTATGTGTATATATGTCTATAAAAAGTTTTTGTTCTGTTTGTAGGCTTTATGTCTTAAAATGTGGCACAAAAGTTTGCACATGGCCTTACCCAATATACCAAGTGGTGACAAAGAAATCGCAAATAACTAAATTCAATCAATTGTGTAGAATACAAAAACCAATGTTTTTAGTACCCCAGTTTTATTTAGTATATGGGATAGGTACTCAAGGGACCAAGAACAAATTCGCTATCCATCTACCGCGTTACTAGATATAGGTAGTCAGTCTTAGATCAAGATCGATTAAATTAGATAGGTTGCCTCGTAACTTACAATCCAACCACGCGACGTCATATTTGTATAAATATTGCTATCATTTATTATATTGTCCTATCAAAAGTCTCAAAATATAATCATAAAATGTTATTAAATAGTATTTACACATAAAAATCACCAAATAACTCGGAAAACGCTGAGAAACTTGAAAATAAACTGTCAGCGTCTGCCAAATTATCAACATGACATCACATTTCCCCTTGATGGATCCCCCCGCAAAAGTTACGGGGCAACCTATCTAATTTAATCGATCTTGGTCTTAGATGCCGGAAATCAGTAGATTACAATTTTAGGTTTGTCTACTCTACAAGCAACACTTTATATAGTAGCATCGATTGTCGATCCATTGTCTAAAGTTATGCAACGAAGAATATTGTTAGTTTTATTATTAGTTTTAAGTAGGCTCAAGTCTGATGGCACTCTTTTCCTAAGTTCTATGTAAAAATGATTTTATTATTTATGCAGTATCAAAAAGGCCATGTTATTTTATGTTTTGTATGTACCTACACTTAGTTAATAACATTAATTTGGGTTAATTTTAATTCTACGTTAAGCTAAAAAAAAATCACGTGAAAATTGAAACAACATACAAACTTTAACCCCGCCTGCAGTCAGCTGAAATATTATACCACCCGGTATACCTACCTAACATTTTTGATCCAAAACTTGTATAGCAGGTTTTATTATGGAGTTTCATTTTGATAATCATATATTAAAAAATAAGTTGGTTGTTATATTATACACAATTGATCGAATTTAGTTAATTGACATTTCTATGCTGCCACTATTTTATGTAAGACCTTGTACAAACATTCGTGCCACATTTTAAGAAGACACCATAAAGCCTACAACCCAACACAAAAACTTTTAATTTAAATAACTAATAAGGGATATAGACAATATCTGTCATAAAAAGTCAACTTTAACGACCCATAACTCAGAGACTGGTCGTATGATTGAGTTTCCGTGAGAATTTTTAATCAGTACGTCGAGAACTGCAGCATAATATTGATGTTTCTGTACTTTTTTATCACCCGGTAATGGAGTTTTTCTTCATTGCGAAAGATATCACACACAATATGTAGGTAGTTAGTTAGGTATAGTATATTATCAGTACCTATACATAATAATATAGGTAGTAGTACCTAGGAATGATACAGTACTGGTACATACCCCTAACCAAGTCCAGGTCAATAAGATCTGTATTTGGCTTCGTAGATCTTGTTTGAATATGTGTTAAGCCGGATATTCTTTGCTCTCGTTGTTCTATTTTTGTTTCCCATTTCTGTTTATCATATGTTCCTATTTTCTTTTGATACCTAAAATGTATGTCTTTACAACACTAAACATGGCTTAATAACAATATGGATATACCAAATAAACGTGTTTCTCATATCCATTATTCAAACTTGATTCATGTTTTTTGTAGTTTTTAACAATAACCTAAATAATGTAAATAACCAGTATAACCACAAAACATCCAAAAAGTAGGTAAATATCATAAGTTCCCGTCATGGAGAATAAATGTTAATATTATATTTTCTATGATTCCCGTATGAGTTCTATGCATAAAAGCAAGAAGAAGACATATCCAGAGAACACTCCAACCAAGGAGTTTCCACAGTAGAGGATATAGTAATAGACTTACAGAATGTACTACACTCTGTAACTCGGACGAATATATGATATCTGTAAGGGCGTAAGGCTACCAAACCACCTCAGGCTAAGCTAAATCACGCACCAAGCCGTCTCAATAGTGCATGCGCGAATTTGCCGGGCACCTTTCAGGAATTTAAATTAAATGAATTTGAAAGATGCCTAGTTTAGAGCGCAAATAGTTCGATATGTTCTATAATAAATTTTGTTTATTTGGAACGCAAAAAGAAATCGGGAAATATTATAGATGTGTAACATAGCTGTTAATATATTTGAGTGTGTAATGGGATGATTTATTATTTATAAGTTTACTCGTACTTTATTTAAAAAAAGGAATAGTTCATTAAAGCTAAATAGTGAGGTTTATAAATATTCTTTCTTTCATTCAACAGTGAACAAATAATTATTCAGTTAAAGTAATTAAGATAAATCAGTTGCTATAACTGAAGTATGCATTTGAAAGATTTCTGAACTCATTTGTAACTACTGGTGAAGTTAATTTGCAGCAACTCCGGTAATAGTTGATTTCATTGAAAGAGTCAGTAAATATTATATGGAATGTCACCATCAAAATTTATCATTTTGCAGCAACTAACTAAAGTGTAAGTGTTAACTACCACATTGCACATTCCATTTGCCACAAAGAAAGTCAAGTACTTAGATATTAGAGCAGTTGTGATAAATACCCACTTTCAGCAAACCAAATGTAGTTATCATAAAGCAACGTTGTAGTTGTCCCCTATGTTAATGACATTTTCATGTATTACAAATGAGTTTTTAGTTACCACAATTGTTTTTGAAGATTGAAAGATTGAAGATTTAATATATCAATATATAATAAATAATAAGAAACTATAATAGATAGGTATTAATAAAAACCGCTCTAAAACAATGCTTTTCCAACCGACAAGCAGGATTATTGTCACCATGTGACGTCGTGCGCAAAGTCGTACGAAATTGGATTGCCAAGTGGGTGTTTAACTTGGGGGAGAGTAATAGTATGATCGGGTTAGTAGCTTTGTCTATGTTAGTAGCAATAGATTATGGATGGAGAGAAATTAAATGAAAACACTTACCATTTGTACACTTGAATACACATTGAAACAAATAATTGATAAGTTGTACAAGTTCTTTCGCCGTTATTGAGACTCTATATAGGTACGTGTACATGGCATTAAGTCTGCCAAGGAGGTCCAAGAGGTTTCCCAAAAATATTTTTAAAATTGTTACATGGAAAACGCTGACAGCTCTGTCTAGACAGTGTACTGATCTTTTTAGCAGTACTGTCTGGATTTCTTGACGCGGATATTTTGTATCTGAAGCACAGTTTATAATAATATCCTCCTAACTGTGTCTGAGGTCTGGACAGTGCAGTAGTCACTCCCATTTCATTAAAGTCTATGTTAGGAAAATATTCTATGCTGCTGCTGCATGCTGCCCACCTGCAATCGCTGCATAGATAGGTGTTCCGTATTTATAATATACCTATATAGGAGTGCGTCATAAGTGGCATATACAGTGCATAGTGCATCTTATGTGATTTTTATATAGCGAAAATTTAAATAGTGAATAATACCTATATTGATTACATTCGATATTGCTACCATAGAAAAAGGCTGTTTTCTGCGACTGCTACTGCTATTAAATCAAATTGATCTGGTATGGATATTGTATGGCTTTGTATCTTTCTTTATACTTTCTGAATGTAATTGAATTCCGTATTAGCCAAGACTTTATACTTTGCCAAAAGACAGAAGAAAGTCCTACTCCTAACATTCTCGAAACTAAATAGAGAAGAAACGCCGATAAGAAATAAGGATAGAAATGTCTTCACTGAAGTTAATGTGCGAAGAATTCTTTGGAAGCACAAATTTTTATGAGATTTTAAAAGTGAACACCAATGCATCTGAAAGAGAACGTAAGTACTTACCTACTTATTTCGTAATATTTTTTAACGTAAGTAAATTGTTTTTAATAGTTTTTAACTATAATAATAAATACCTATATACCTAATATAGGGGAAGTAATAATAGGTACCTAATGTACAATGGGAATATCTTAGGAATATGTAGGTAACTACCAATACCTACATGCTACATTGTAATTATCTCGCGGTTCCCTAATAGGTACCTAGTTCTCTTCGCATCAATTAGGTACTTACCTGTTGTTAAATTTTAAGTACCTAGGTAGGTACCTAATACATTGTATTGTCTTGTAGAGTTTTGACTCTAATTAAAACGTAGTTATAGGTAAACATCTAATTTCATACAAATTCTCGTACTTTTAAATTACAGGGAATATAAATTAATGATAGCAGAAGAACTTACTTCAAATACCCAAATATTATTTTGTTCGAACTAGTACCATACTAGGTACCAGCAGGTCGGAGCACTATGTTAATAAATATAAGACATATTGAAGCAGATCAGTACCCTCTTGCCTTGGCAAACCGCGCAACATCTGATATTGGCAAATATCTATTAAATTTCTATCAAGATACTTGTTAACAATAACACTCATCGCCCATTGCGTACTTGTGATTTCTACCAATAACGCAATGGTCTAACGCTCTCAACAAACAGATTGTTACTAGATTTTACCAAAAAAACAACAGCAGCTCCCACACAATTAAGTTAAAGGTCTGCTATATTATCTCTATTATTTATTTTCGTAAAAATATATGTTATTATTTTCGATATCCTTTATATTCGTATGCATCAGCAAAATATATTGTCAATCGTTGACAACCGCCAACTTGAACAATTTTTTCTCTCTTTTATGGAAACACACATTTAATAGATTCTAACAACTAGAAACATCAATCAATATATTCATGCCTAATAATTATCGGCGTATTACAGTCTCATTAACTATGTATTAGGTATTTTAGAATTACCTAAAGGCCCGTTGAATTTCTGGGTGAAGAGGTTAATTCCATTATTGAACCCTCGATTGAACTGAACTGTTTAAAACCACATAAAAACTAAACATAGGGTACACAAAATTAATAAATCTAGCCAAGAGAGCAAATTCACAATTTAGTCATTATATTATTGGATATTTTTCCGCCTGAAATATAATTTTAGTATTAAATAATAAACGCCAGTAATGAATCCAAAGCCCAATGAAACAATATTTTTTTAATACAATATTTTGTCTACAATTGCAAATATCGGACATCTGCAATCAAAAAGTCAAAATCACTATTATAAAATAATACACAAAAAATTATGGTTCGAAAAGTAAGTCCCTACCTACTTATTTTGTCTTGGTTGTTTGACTTCGTCGAAATCAAATGTTAGCTTATTTATTTCCACAAAGATATTATCCAACACTAAAACGGCATTATCTGTTATATTTTCTTGCTCATAAGTGCGTTGCCAAAATCTAAACTTACGTACCTAATTACAGTCAAACAGTATTATATCAAATTATAATCCTAGTTTTACTCTCCCCATCTACAATACTGTAACGTGTATTATATAACAGAATATATACCCAGGTTTCGTGCATTGTAATTGAATAACAACATGGATTTGTTGAAAAAAAATTGACGTTATGTACTATGTGAATTTTCAGACTTTTGCCAATAACATAAGAGTCTCTTAAATATATACCATATATTATATTGATTGCATAATTACAGTATTTCTGTATTGAGGATACGCTGTCAATGTACTTCTTGTTGTACCTTATTAATTGACCACGGTTTGTATAATTTAACACCGCTAAATATTTTATCTATCCTTATACCAACATCTGGAGTGGCACAAGGATCGAATTGGGAGGTCTGTTTATCATGATATATCTTCATACATTAAATAGTCAAGATACCCTTACCTTATGCAGACGACTTAATGCTATTTTACTTACGTTAAAAAAGATATTAGAGAATAAAAAGTTATATTGAGGGCATTTCCATACTGGCCATGGCCATGAAGTAATCCAAATGCAAAATTATATTGTTTTAAATAAAAAGGCATACAACATTAATAAATAATGTTGAGATACAAATAGCGGATCAACTCAGAGATTTAGGCGTGTTGTTCACCAAGAACCTTTACCTTAATTGACCATATTAGTTAGGTTAGATTCTTAAATTGGCGCGGGTTCCTATTTTAAAAATTAATGTATTTTTTTATGGGGACTCAAGTTTAAGAGCGTCTGTAGACGTGATAGAGTGTCTGTTAGTGATATAAGTTAATAAACTTTTTTTTTGATATTTTAATTGACTGAGAGTGTTAAAAATTAATTAAACCTATCAAAATAAAAATGATACGAATTTTTGTAGGCGAAATTTGTATAAAAAACATGTTGTTCCTTGATCCAATGGTTCAGAGCTGACGGGGTTTGACATGATCCTTGAATTTTGCGATGTTGTCGTATGGTAAGTTATAACAGTTATTGTTATTATAGGATTGTAAAATTTAGATAAAAATATATTTTAATAATGAAAACTTAAGAGGTACTTGGTATGAGGTTTTGGATAAACTTATTTAATAACAGCTTCTTACATAATACATTTCATTGTGTTAATTTAAAAACCGGCAATATTTGTGGCAACATCGCTGAATTTGTATTTTTATTCGTGTTCTAAGTTCTAATCTCATTTTATTTTGATTTATTTCACGTTTTGCAGTTTACATCACATCATCTATTTATTTCATACATAAACTTACCTATTTTTTTCTGATTGCAAATACCTAATTGAGTTTGAGTGTTGGTTAGAAAACGGATGAAAATAGAGTACCTACATAATCAAAGTCGGCCATAAGTGAAGTTTTTCCTGACGATGTAAGATGTTATAAACGTGACCAGCTTATGATTGGGTAGCCCGAGGTGTAGCCTAAGCTCTGGTCACATAAAATCTTTTTAGTTTGATGATTAGTTGTTATTAAAAGCATGTTATTCAGTATCAGGAACTGATGTAGGTTGGTATCTTGTTCTTGGTTGCCCCGATCTGAACAGAGCATGCATCTGCAAAGAATAAGTGCAGAAAATCTATTCCATCGAAAGGTGTAAAGCACAATACCATTGTTTTTCCGAGCCTTTTCCATTAATATCATCAAGTTTGCTGTGCTGTATGTGTTTAGTTAGTTAATGAAAAACCTTGCATAACATAAAATATCCGTGTTAATAATAATCCGGTATCTACTTACCGGATTATTATTATTTATAATGGAGATTTCCACATTTGGACCCTTTTTCCCATTATTCTTTTATAAAAGTGTACATACGAGTGTACATAGGTATATTATTACATCATTAGTATAAAAAAAATCGTTAAAATATTGACTAAAATGGATAATGAATAAATAAACAACCCACCGACAATCTCATAACATAACCCATAATCTGGCTTTTTTACAGCTGGCCTGGCACTAGTGGCACTTGCGTAAGAAATTGTTAAAACTAATAAGCGACGTACGTCCACGGAAAACAGACATTTTAATTTAACATCATGTGTATTTAACTCATAGGTCTAAAAAACAATTTGGGCTTTAATAGGGAATATGACTAAATTTTTAAATAAAAAAATAATATTAAAAAACATGGCGTAATGTTGTAATAAAACGTGTACTTCACAAAAAACAAGACTTCTAATTCCGCGCGATCGGTATGAAGGATCTAAACAGCGATAAAATTAAAGCGGACCGAAACGAGCTGTGATGTCACGGCCTGTAATATTCGGTAGGCGTTGCCCCGGAAAGCGGCCGATTGGTATATGAAGTCAAGCGGTCGAATGTTGGGATCTCCCGTAGCCGATCGAATCGGTCACCTCGTCGTTTGTAAATTGTGGGATGTAGAGCGTCACGACTTTGAACCTGTTTGAAACGGTTCACTCGCGCGCGAGACTAATATTTATAGCAGATTTATTATTGGGAATTAAGGCGTCATATTTTGCATCTCTTATTTTTCAGTATGGTAGAACATTTTTTTGCAATAAAAAATATTCCCTATTGTAAAGAAATATGTTTAAAGTTTGACGTATAATAGGTGTAAATACTAAGAAATTTACATAACCTGAGAAATTCTTCTGAAAATTACTTTTTTGGATCTCTCCCATAAGCAATACATGGCAGTCAAATATGTTGAAATGTGTTTAGGAACCCCCGAGGGAACACATTTCAAATTTCGCGCGCGGATTTTCCTAACCTAACTAATATGATCAATTACCTAACACATAATATAATCTCACTGCTGAATGCTACCGAAAATTTATTAATTCTTCGATGAAGTAAAAAAATATATAAGGGTGTGATTTAAGCGCGCATTATTATAAATACTTTAAGCATTCATATTATTATTTTGCGCATTCAAATATCACATACCTCGCCGTAGATAAACTGTAAATATATTGTAAATGAAAAGATTAAAACTTTCAGCATAATAAATGGTTGTGCAAAATATATTCAATTTTTGCGTATTCAAATAATAGACCGTAAGGGTACTGTTGAGTGCTGTTTTTTGAGTCTGGCATTTTGAGGGCTGAATGTGTTTAGTTAGCTGTTGAAAATAAGGGTAGTGTTAATGCCTGCTCTTCGTTCGAAAATTCGAAAAATCCATTTTAATTTACATGAAACTTTTTGTTTGTTTATGATCTATATTGTCTGGCATTTGAATAAAAGATTGACATTGATAAATAATTCACATATAAAAAATGGCAGACGGTTTTCAATGGCCGAAAAGGTGGGGTATGGGGGTTAACTTGCAAGAGAAAAGTACAATTTTCTACGTTTTCTTTTTGTCTGGCAAGCGAGAGATTGAAAGGTTTTCTTGTGAAAAACTGCCAGACAGTAATCGCAGTTCGAAATTGAGGTTACCGCTGAAATTTCGGAAAGTTTTCAGGGATTTCAATTAGTCTAGCAGCGCGGTAAATTAAAGATCACACATAACATTTATAACTAATTTTAATTTGGCAGATGGATTGGAAGTTGGAAAAACGTTGCCAAAACGGTGGCAGGCGAAGGAAAATTGACAGAAAAAATATTAAATTTTCCACATTTTTTTTGCCTGGTTTTTCGTATTTCTGTTTAAAATACGTGTACACTGTTTAAAGTACATACACACCTAAAAAATGCAAGAAATAAGGAAATATTTATATTGGAATCACACATACGTATATAATAGTCAATCTAAAAATGAGAATTTTTGTCTGGCATTTTGTATTTCTATTGTTAATAACTGTACAATGTACATACTTAAATTAAAAATGCCAGACAAGGTAAGCCGTTCCAAGATCGATAAATAAGTAATTATTTGTTAAATTGTTGGAAACACATTTAGATATCAGGCCATCTTATTTTTGGGCGACCTTACCAGCCTACTTGTTAGTCACTATGTCCCTTAATAAACCTCATCCTATGGGACTATTTGCCAAGCAAAAAAAATATTTACTGCCAATTTACTGGATTACCTGCAGCTTTCCCAAGTATTTTCCCATCTAGCTGAAATGTAACCCAAAAACTTCAAGAATGTCTTTAAAATAATAAAAGAACCTTCATAACAACCAAATAGCCCCCTCAGACCGTAAGTGAATTGTGATCGATCCAATTTAACACGGTATAGGCTATCTTATCTTTAATCAAACTAATGAGGTTTTCCAGATCTTCCCCTCATTCCTAACTTAAGTGAATTGTGGGCAATCCATTTTAACATGGTTTTGGCTATCTATTTTATTTTTGATCAAACTAATGAGGTTTTTCAGTCTCTCAATCCTGCGCTGAATGGTGGTTAGAATTTACCAACCTAAGTCAACAGTTTTGTTTTTAAATAACGACATACCTAGTAAGTATACAATTTAGATATTGTAGGTATACGAGTATTGTATAGAAATGGAAATTTCTATCTTTATATCAATCAATATTTCAATGTGATGGTAGCAGACAAGGCATTGTGCAGTATATTATGTACTATGTTTCAAATCCCTGTAATATAAATTTGAGTGGCTACTCAAGTTATAAAACAGCATACTCCGGAGCTAAATTCAAGAAAAACTAACAAACAGCTTTTAAAACTATAATGTCACGACAAATTAATATCAAGCAGGCTTTATTTTTTTGTACCCCTTTTATGTTTTGATAATATTGTTGCCATATATATGTTGTAAAAAAATATCTTATCTACCCTTTATTTTCAGTTAAGAAGGCTTATCATAAACTTTCACTGCTTGTTCATCCCGATCGTGTGGACGATGATAAAGTAATAGCGACTAAAAAGTTCCAGGTTCTTGGAAAAATTCATTCAATTCTTCAAGATAAAGAAAAGCGTAAATTGTATGATGATATTGGTGAGTTTGATGAGGAAGATGATTCATCTTTTAATTGGATGGATTATTGGCGATCATTGTTTAAGAAGATTGAGATTAAAGATATAGAAAATTACGAAAAGAAATATATTGGCTCTGAAATGGAATTGCGAGATATAAAAAAAGCTTATGAGTCTAGCAAAGGTAATATGGACGAAATCTTAGAAATGGTTCCATTCAGTAATTGTGATAGTGAGTCAAGGATAATGGAAGTTGTAGAAAAAATGGTAGATAATGGTGAAGTGCAGAAATACAAATCTTTTTTTAATGAAAATAAAGAAAAAAAACACAGGAGACACAAAAAATGGGCAAAGGAGAAAAAGGAATCTGAGTTAGTTGATAGTAAGTACTCATACTCTAATATTTAATATTCTTTGAGAAAACCACATTTTTCCACTTAAACACCTAATACTATCTAAACACCTAATACCTAGTACACTCGAGGCGCGTTTTGCTAGCCATGTTAAAATCTAAAAATGTAGTTAGTCTTACGTTAGGTATAACTAATATCAAATATTATCGCTAGCTGACTTTGAAGACAAATATTTTATAGTTGCAGTTTTTCTGCAGATATCTGTATCCTTTATTTTTAAACATGGGTATTGATTTAGAATCTTTTAGTGAGCTTGGATGTTGACCGGTGTTAAATGATTCATTTATTAAATATTATAAAGGAACACTAATTTTGCTACCAACAGAATTTAATGCTTTACTTACATTATTATTGCATTACATTATTTATTTTGTTACTGTTAGTAAGATAACTTTAAGGTACCTACTTAAAGTGTATTTGAAATAAGAACAACACTTAGGTCAAGGATGAAAAACGCGACATATATAGTTAATACTAGCGCACAAATGGCAATATTATAATTTATGAGAGGACTGCAATGTAGGTAATAAGTTCTATTAAAACAAACCTCATTGCTAAGAGCCGCATTTAGGAGCTATGTATCCTGTCCTCGTCTATTTGCACAATGGACTAATACAATAATGAATATCAGTTACTGCACACTTACTTAAGCGCCAGATGTACTTAAGTACTTCATATTTAAGCACCATCTACCTACTAGATTTAACAAAGTAATATCTAACTAATAAATAAATATAACAAATATATAATATATAACAAATATCTTATATTTATTTCTTTCACAATAAACAATTATTGTTACAGTTAGCAATTATATATGTTCGAGTGTTTTACTTAATTGAGTTTTACAGTCGGCAACTATATACTCTTCCTTGAAGGTACTAAAATTTCCAATAAACCAACATTATTATTTACGTGATAACCTTTAAAATATTACTAATACTTCTTTTTAATTTTGTAGTGAAAGAATTGGAGAAGCATGTGGAAAGAAACATGAAACAACGCGAAGAAACATTTGGAAGATTTATGGAAGATATTCAATTGAAGTATGACACGAAGAAAAAAAGAAAAAGTGTTACTGATGGATCTTTGGTAAATAAACGTAAGAAAGCTAAGTAATTAAGCAGTATAATATTTTGTAATTTTTTAAATTAATATTGTATTTTCTATTAGGTATTACTACTATTTTTCACAATATGAGGCTTCTAAGTGTACCTACCTAATTTGTTCTCATAATAAAATATATTTAAATAAAAATCAATAAAATTGTAATAGTTCGGTTAACAAAAACTAAACCATACATTCCAATAAGGTAAGTACATTTTTAATAGGAATTTAAAGAGTATTAGATCTTCAGGACAACAGAAATAGCTTGTGCTTTTGTGGCTCTTGCACAACTTTGTGCAAGATATAGGTATGTAGCTGATTTTATTTAAATACTTATTACAATTACCTCTTCTATCTGTACTAATGGAATTTCAATATGCTTGTGGTTATATATTGTTCTTTTTAATAAATTTAATAAACATTTCTATTCTGGCATGTGAGTAAATATTTTAATTTTATAATTTTTTTATATTGTTTGTCTCTTATTGACAACTTAATAACTTGCTTATTACTTATTACTTACTAACCAGGCTGCTGCTTCCACAAAAAATATATCAATATAAAAATTTTAACCATATTTGTGCCTAGTTTGTCTAAATGCAGAATTCAAGCTCCGAAATAGATAACGGAGGTAACCATAAGCAGAACTGAAGCAATAATTGTTATTTTAAATAGGACGACGCCTTTTTTATATTTTCACTTCCTTGGATATTACAAAATATTCTAAACCAGAAACATAATATATCACTAACACTTAGGGTTGCCAACTTTTAAAAGGTGTTCACCCGGAGCTTTTCATTTTGAATATTTCTATAATCAGTAGCATAGCCAGGATTTCATTTTTGGGGGGAGAGGGGCTCCAAGCATCACTACCGGTATATTAGATCCTGAAAATTTTCAAGGTCACGCTTTTTCCTGGCACTTCAGAATTTCAATGAAAAATCCATTTATGCAAAAATATCGACTCTCACAAGAAAGATTTGGAATTACCATACCTTTTCAAATAAAAAATATATTTGTATATTACAAATAAATTACAAATTTACAAATTACAAATAAATAAAAACAACAAATAAAAAAAAATAAAAAATTAAAACAAAAACGACTAAAGTATAAAATATTAAAGTATAATTCGTCTGGATTTCCGCCCAGCCATGAGATCTAAAACTTTGCCACGACTAACTTCAAAATTCCCAGTGTACGGAAATTGGAGCTAGACTGATCATTCGTTCATTGCTTGTTTTATTTCTTAGTAAAGTTTTCACTCTTTTCATGGTCGAAAAATAGCACAGCCATAGTATGATTAATACGTTATATAAATCAGTATCTTACTTCGACTACAATGGCTTGCACTGAATCAGACGAGCAAGTGTATGCACGTGACGTGTTGCGAATGTTGTCTTCTAGGTTTTCTGAAATCTTCCGTAATATTGTTTTGACTTCTACCTTGAGATATTTATATGTAATCCGGAGTCTGAAGAATAGATCCTGAAACCCGGAGACTCCGGATCAAAACCGGAGTGTTATCAACCCTACTAACACTAAATTAAGCAGCCCCAAACGCTAAATTAATCAGGTAGGTAATAAGTTATTCCTATATAATTGTTCACTACATTCTAAAAATCAGTGTCTTAGCTGAAGTCCACAATCAAATTCGAAGTCCACAATCAAGGATTACAGATTTGTTATGTGATTTTATGACTCGTTGTATTTGGGCGTGTTTTAAAAGTGTATATTTGAGAGAAAATCTCTAAAAGTTGCCTTTTGTGAAAACAGGGAAAATAGCGAGCATTCGTTATTTCAGGTTATTTTCCAGCATTTATAAGACATTCATTTATTTTCTAAACATTTTTAGAATCTCGAAAAGCAGGAAATTGAAATTGCGGTCATTGGAAAAAATTGCAACGACGTAATTTCCCGACTCAATGAGATTTGCTTTGAGCATTACATAAGAAGTTTCACCCTGTCCCGGTTATTCTAGATCTAGAATTGGGAAAAGTGAAAAATGCCTTCCCTAAAATTAAAACTTGAGTTCTCGTATTTCGGACTCGTTTAGAGACTAGGTTGGTTACTACTGTTAAGATTTGCCATTTAAAATAATGTGTACAATGTAATTACAATAGATGTGTCCACAAAAAAATAATGAGGAATGAAGCTTTTGACCTAATAATATCAATATTAAAACCGTGCCTGAAAAAAAGTCAATCCGAACCACAACAGCGTCTGTAGAAAGTGCTTGCTTTATTTCAATCCGATAAACGGGTTGTCATTGGTTCGACGTCATATGCTTGCTAAGTTTGCAGGCGCCATAGATCAACCGTACTCTGTACTGTACAGCATTAGGTTTATTTCGTGACATTCTCGTTAGAACGAAGTCTGCATATTATTGACAGTATCATCTAAGTGCCTTTATTATTTAGAGCGTCAAATACAGTTTGTTTATTGCTTGTTGTCAAAAAATATGGAAGAGGGTTTCCAGAAAGGAGATACACATAATTTGCCGAACGTAGACGTTATTAAGGTATCCGATTTTCTCGCGTCAAATACCGACTTCAACCAGCCCCAATCTAGTGGTGTGAAAGCTAGTCGGCAATCGGCATAATAACTATCGGCACAAATAACCGGCCCGTCCTAGCTCAATAGTCACTAACCTAACCCTACTAACATCCAGTCTGGCGTATACAGTTGGCATGTGATGTCATCCGCCTAGTCTCGCTCGCGGGAGCATTTTTCTAGCCTCGCTGCGTTGGGGTAATTGCTATTACGAATAACGCAGAAAGTAAATAACTATAATTTTTTTACTTTATAGGGGTTTTTAATATACATAGATTTATCATTTTCAGTTGAAAGCAAAATTTTGCGGACAGATCTATTACAGATTCAGAAAGAAATTGCGCCTTCCTCGTTTACTTAAGTACAATCAGTTGTACAAGATTTAGGAATTATTTCAGAGATAAACATGTACGTTTACATTTTTGTGGAACATAAAAGTATCATTAAAGTAAATATGTTATAAGTATATAATTAGTAAAGTGCACACCATACACTAAAAACTGTGACAAATATAAACTTATTGACACTGGTTTTTTGACCAGTACATTGGCATATGCGCCGATAAGCTAAAAATTCCAAGCATCGGCAATCAGCAAGATATATGCCGATGGTGCCGTTTTGTTCTCTGGGTAAGTTATTATCAGCAGTACATTCACCGGTTAGTTAGTATTTTCATAAGAACAAATTGAACTTTGCACCAAATCTGTCCACCAAATAAAATATTATAACATACAATAACTTATAACTATACAATGTATCTTTTTCACTTGTGCAAATAAATTTTTATTTATATTTATATGTGGTAAGTTTAAAAAAAATATGTTTTTTTCTTATAAATAAAGTTGCATAGTTAAAGAAAGCCATTTTTATGATTTTATGGTACCTGAATTAATAATAATTAATGCTGATTGTTTGTTAAACATATTCTAATGTAAAGTAATATGGCTTCTAATTATGGAAAAATCATGTATAACAAATATGTAACTTCCAGAGCTGGGTAAGTATTTGAATACAAAGTATTTTCAACACTTACTCAAAATCGCTTTTGTGGCATAATATTTACAATTTCAATATGTACTTTCCAATTTGAAAAGTGAGTTCAGTATTTATTATATATTTGTTTATTAGGCCCATTTTGCGCCCCTGGCATGGGCCTAGGTTGCCCTGTCCTATAGTTAACGACACTTCTAAAAATCACAACTACTTAATTGAGTAATACTGATGTCCAATATAGACAGAACTACGAATCCAAGGTGGCCATAAACGTCAAATGAAATGCTGATTTCATTTGAATGACAGCAACATTATTGTACTATGTAGGTATATGCTGTTAATTAAATCCGTGTTAAGCTACGAATTTATTCCGTCTTTCCCAATGGTTTTTGAATTATATTATTATCAAATGATTAATTGTAGAAAATATTACCACATGAGATGTCGATTCGATTAGTTCAATAGGGAACTTGCATATAATTTTAAGTATAAAAATGTAACTCAAAAACACGGAGTAACATTGTAATAGAATGTGTACCTACTTCACAAAAAAATATTTGTATTACCATCCCATCCTTATTAGGGGTAAAATTGAACGCGCTACCATTGGTTGTGACGTCAAACCACACTTTACGGTCGGGAAGATCGTATGATGTGCGACGTCCACGCCATAAGCGAGGTGGCCCTTGAAATATTTTGTTTACGATTTTCTCGGTGTTTCTTAATTTTCTGCTTTATTAGAACTTATATACTTAACTTCAATGTAATAATTAGCTCGGCACTTAATTTATACTGTATACTTATACCACAATAATATAATCTACCAATTGTTGGTATGTTCATGCCAGCAAATTTTATTAAAAATAATGAGTTTCACTCTTGGAAAAGTACGTGGTGTTAAAGCAAATAAGTGAATACAAAAGATGTTAGGGGATGTTGTTTTTTAAAACGTTTTAATTTAAATGTCATATATTAAAGTAAACTGTATAGAATTACATTACATATCACAAAATTGTTATAGGTACATTAAAACCTGGTTTAATTCAAACATCCTATTTATTAAAGTAAATTGGGTAATAGTATACCCATTGCCAAGTCTTGAGTTTGTTATATACAGGGTACATCACGGTGAGTGGCCTATTAGACGTTTCTGGGAAACCACATATATTTTGGAACTCAAAATTTGCACACAGGGGTTTTCAGGGGTGCTCTATTCAATGAAAATATGGCCGTGTATGTGTCATTTCCGGTTATACTGGAAGTCGACAACAACTTCCTTATTTTAAATGGCATGCTATATTTTTATGCCAAATTCGAATTCTACTCGTTATTTTAAGGTATTTTTTAATACTATTCCCTATCCGTAAAAGCAATAGTTTTTGAGATATTTCGATTTCAATAAAATCTTATGCGAAAATAACCCGCACATTAGAAATTAATAACTTTCGCTATGGTAACTTTCAAGAACCAATTTTTGTTCCACATACTAAAAAGACATGAAGCTTATGTATGTATAAACTACAAATGCTCCAAAATACACAGGGTGTCCAATAACTGATGTCAAACTTTGACTACTTGGACCTTCAATAAGTGTCTTATTTTAAATGGGACATACTGTATTTTATAATCCAATTCGCTTCCTTTTTTTATTACCTTTCGACCCATATGTAGTTTGGTATAGCTAAATTGGACGGTTCTTGAGTTATTTAGAGATATTTAAAAATATCGTTAAATTAAAATTAACATTAACATGTCCCATTATATATATGGTATAGGTATATATATATATATATATATATATATATATATATATATATATATATATATATATATATATATATATATATATATATATATATATATATATATATATATATATATATATATATATATATATATATATATATATATATATATATATATATATATATATATATATATATATTTTGTGAAAAGTAATCTTGGGTTTGTAGCATTTCATTACATAGAAATAAGCAACTAGACGAATAAGAAAGAAAACACACTTACCAGTACTATATCTGGACACACATACGGAAATGAATCACTATGCATATGAAAACGAACCACTTAGAAGTTGTACAAGTTCTTTCACCTTTCTTGAGGATCTTCAGAGCAGTATACGATTTATTTCATTGATCATTCATACTTGAATTTAAATTACCAATACACCAACACTTGCAGTGACGTTTTATGACATTAGTTTTTGACGGAACTCATTCTTAGAATACACAAACCTAGTCTACTATTTATATTTGTTCTATTTGAACATATTATATATAAAAGCATTAGGCATACAGTTATCCAGAAGATGTTAAACTTTAAAATGCATAAAATCTTGTTGAACCTATTGAAAAACAACTACTTTTTCCAACTATATGCGGGAAAATATTGAATTATATATACAATAGAGTTCTGAAGCATTCAAAGAGGGAGTGATACAGAAATTGCTTGCTTAGTTAAAACTAAAATCATTTGTTGGTTGTATGTATTAATTGTATCTTCGAAAATTCTCGAAAAAAATCCAATTTTCACCCTGGATATATTTATTAGCTTTGAAATTCTTTGCTATTCATATATATATATATATATATATATATATATATATATATATATATATATATATATATATATATATATATATATATATATATATATATATATATATATATATATATATATATATATATATATATATATATACAGTGAGCTCGTAAAGTTTGGAATAAATTCAATTAATCGTTATTGAAGGATTTTCACAGGAAATCCTCGGACACGTCAACTTTATTTTATAAAATGTCACTTTTTTCAGCCATCGATTTTTTTTTTGTTTTGTTCGTTTTTGAGCTATGACGTCATCGACAATTTTTTTAAATGACAACCCATATTTTTTTTCACGGATTTCGATAGAGCACATTTTTCTGAGTACGAATATGTCAAAAACATAGTACCTTTAACATTAAAGTGTTCGAGATATTCGGTTGCAAAGTTTTAAGAATGAATTATACAAGCGATGACCAAATGCTAATCATTTATCAAGAAAGCGCAGGAAAAACAACAGTTTTGACACAGTTGTCACAATTTTGAAGTTTTTCCTCGCAAGTTTGTGTTTTAATCAGTTGAATAATATCATTAAGTAAGTTGATTAATCATTATTCCATCATAATTCATTTTATTTAAAAATGGTCCGTCGTTTGAGTGAAAGGGAAAGAATCGAAATTTTGATGATGATCGGTTACGGGGACAGAGCTCGCACACAAGTAGAAGTTTGCCGTTTATTTAACAACAAATATCCAAACAGAGAACCAATTACACAGTCCACCGTTAGCAAAATAGAACAAAAGTTTTTAGAAGTGGGTCATACGAGAGATCGCCCTAGAACGGGTCGTCCACCAGTGCAACAAGATGTTAAATTGAATGTTCTACTAGAGCTTCAAGAAAATCCCCATTTACCCACCCGCCAAGTGGCGGCAAACAATGGAATAGTTCAAAGCTCCGTCTTGAAATATTTGAAATTGAACAAATGGCATCCGTATAAAGTGGTTTTGGTCCAAGAGTTAAACGAAGATGATCCTGACCGTAGGTTACAGTTTTGCCAAACCATGTTGCAACGCCTGATTGATGACGACGGATTTTTACGCAATATTGTTTTTTCTGATGAGGCTACCTTTTATCTCGACGGCACAGTTAACCGGCAAAACTGTAGATATTGGTCTCCTGAAAATCCACACTGGAAAATGGAAACTCGTAGTCAGTTTCCACAAAAAGTTAACGTTTGGGCTGGTATTGTAGGTAATCGTATTTTGGGCCCATTTTTCTTTGAAGGCGTATTAACAGGTGAAATATATTTAGAATTTTTAAGAGACGACTTAGTCCCTGCACTTGCGGTACTTTACCCAAATGACGTAGATCCAGATCTGCCCCATCACACGATATGGTACCAACAAGACGGTGCACCACCCCATTTTGCAGTGATCGTTCGCGATTATTTAAACCATGTATTTCCTAACCATTGGATTGGTCGCAGGGGAACTATCGAATGGCCCCCTAGATCTCCAGATCTCACTCCCCTAGACTACTTTTTATGGGGCTATTTAAAGAGCAAAGTCTATTTCAATAGACCAAATACCATCGAAGAATTAAAGGACAGAATTCGCAATGAAATTCGAACCATTCAACCCGATACTGTTGGTAAGGTTCTGCAGGAGTTTCAGTGGCGGATGGGATATTGCCAGGAAGTGAATGGAGGTCACTTTGAAAATTTACTCTGATTTTATTTTTTACTTTAATTATTTATCATTTATTTGTTAAAATATTTTTTTATTTGTTTAAATTGTTGTTAAAAAATTAAACAGATTACTCCCAAATCTTTCAAAATGTTCGATAAACTACCAAAATAAATAATATTACTCCTTAATCTTTTAAAATGTAATAAGCTATAAGCTATTAGAATCAATAAGCTATTAAAAATCTTGACCCGCCCGATAGCTTATGCATGGTGCCATGGTACATTTTATAAACTTTGCAACCGAATATCTCGAAAACTTTAATGTTAAAGGTACTATGTTTTTGACATATTCGCACTCAGAAAAATGTGCTCTATCGAAATCCGTGAAAAAAAATATGGGTTGTCATTTAAAAAAATTGTCGGTGACGTCATAGCTCAAAAACGAACAAAACAAAAAAAAAATCGATGGCTGAAAAAAGTGACATTTTATAAAATAAGGTTGACGTGTCTGAGGATTTCCTGTGAAAATCCTTCAATAACGATTAATTGAATTTATTCCAAACTTTACGAGCTCACTGTATATATATATATATATATATATATATATATATATATATATATATATATATATATATATATATATATATATATATATATATATATATATATATATTGTAGTATAACGAACCCAGTATTTTTAAGGTTAATTTTGAAAAGGACCTAAAGTAGTACGTTGTGTGTTTAGTTTATCTATGTTTCTGTATCGGATGCACTGGTTACTAACGTTTTAATAGGGGAATGGTTGGTGAAAATAAAAGTCATGAATTGAGTACACCTATCTTTATTTACTTACACGTTATGCGCATGACCCATCTCTGAACACTTTGGAACCGTAAAATAAATGAACATGGCAAAAGTTTATTTAGCTTGACTACAAGCAGGGTGAAGAGTGCCAGGCTCACCTAGAGCTCACGTGGGGAAAGAGCATGGCAGAGAAACCCACGATCCTTGCTCTGAATACTCTTACCATCCGAATCAATCAAAATGTCATTGACCTTTACAACAAAACATTTTATTTCGAATTGTTACTTGGTTATATTATAAACACCTATAATAAATCACCACACTCATCCAACATAAAAACATTCAGCAAATAAAACTGAAGAAGTTTGTTAGTTAGCCGGTAAAACCGGAAGGTACTGGAGTCCTATACAGGAGACAATCCAGCTATTAGTTGTAGGGGCGGACAGTACTGATACAACTTTCTTATTCTTTTGGTTATTATTATTATTATTTTTTTTGTGTATAAGTATCAGATCAGTCCTCACGGGTGGAAAATGTTAGTAATTTCATCAAGGCACTATCATACATGTGATACTAAAATAGGTGTATCAGTAATTTAAACAGTAGCAGAAACAAAACTTTACAAAGATCTCACGTAGTGATTTTTGCTCAATTCGGACGACAAGGGTAATCACGACAATATTTATAATTTATACAGTTAAAACAACAAAACATAGTGAAACACGAGTTTTACAAGTATGATCGATAACAGCAAATATTATTATCAAAATACAATGGGATAACATAACATGGCTTGGGTTGCATCACATTTTTCTATACATGACAAACAGAATGCATATTCAAAGATCAAAATAAGAGATCAGATTACCTGCAATCACCACAACACTTTTTTTTTCAATCCTCTTCTCTTTTCTACGGCTCTTCCAAATGAATTTTAAAACTTTTTACTTAAACACAGAAAATAGCTAAAAATGGCGTACCTCTTCTACGTTCTTAATCTATTACGCATCACTTTTTCTGGCTTCCCCCGTCGTTTATCCTTTTTGCAAACGCCCCCTGCCTCTCAACCAGTGAAGTAAAGGACCTACAGAAATCTATACCGACGACTACCTAGTAGAAAATTATACTGTCCAACAAATATTTTATTAGTGAATCTTTCAGCCGACAGATGGTGTTAGCAGTACTGTTTTCTTAATAAATTTAATTTGTAAACTTTCGCTCAATATATATATATATATATATATATATATATATATATATATATATATATATATATATATATATATATATATATATATATATACATATATATGTATATATATATATATATATATATATATACATATATATGTATATATATATATATATATATATATATATATATATATATATATATATATATATATATATATATATATATATATATATATATATATATATATATATATATATATATATATATATATATATATATATATATATATATATATATATATATATATATATATATATATATATATATATATATATATATATATATATATATATATATATATATATATATATATATATATATATATATATATATATATATATATATATATATATATATATATATATATATATATATATATATATATATATATATATATACCTATATGGACTAGGGCAGCTGACAACCTTCACCCCTTACCCGATGCAGCTCACACATTTTTTTTCATTTACATTACACAAATAAACTATTCAGTTTTGTAGCTTTGGAATGACCCAAAAAAAAATATTTTACCAAATGCGCTATCATCCCCACGGTCGCGTCACCTATTGACACGCTGACGCCTATTTTAGTTGTTTCTGGAACGAGAACTAACACTAAAAAACTAACTAACACTAAAAGAAGTCGTGTTGAAATGGCGCATAAAATATTGACGCTACCTTCCCTACTATGTAGGATACTTCCGATTTCTCCATAATGCTTAATTATATTCCGCACTGTAGTTTTAGAAATATTAAGTACATCAACCACTTCACGTAGTGTTTTATTGTGGCAATAATTTTGTTCAATAAATGCCATGATTCACTTAATACGATAAGAAATAACTGCAGAATGAATTGACGTTTCTTGTAGTCTTCGGCTGCATTGTTTTTGTAGCCAATTTGTCTTATTTTGTTTCAGTTTTGGCAGTTACTTTATACTGCCCCACTATTTAGTTGTCACTAGTTTTCATACATTTTGATCACTCACAATGTTATAAGATTTGTTATAAATAAATAATAATTATGTTTTGTGATTATAATAATAAAATTACGAAACAATTTCAGCCACTTTATCAATAATCTATTCTTCAGTGTAATAATAATTCGACGCGATTAAATTCTGTATGAAATCTCTCCGAATTAGTATAAATAAAGAATACGATATAATGCCTGCACACGAGTGGAGATTTCACTCTCCAGTTAAAGTCATGCGCGTAGGCGTTGCGAATTGGTTCGAGTATCCGTCATATTATCTTGATGTCCTTGTATTATGTGTGTATACCTACACAAAACGCAAAATCTTGTCATTTGTTAATTTCAATTTAAAATCAACAGTAGGTAGGTATTTACATAATTTACATTCAACTGTGTAAAAATCGCGCCTAAAATCATTTTGGCGAGAAATACGTCATGTGGACTACATGCGCACGACTGACCAATTATGTTTTGTCAACCTGACATACTCTTTCTTCAGCATGATACACATAGTCTTTGTATCATGCTGGGTACTTGGTACTTTAACCTTTACTGTGCTTTAACAGTGAGTTACGCCCTTCGACCATAAATAGAGTAGACCCGGTGTAGTCCGTGTTTGATTACATCCAACACGTCTTGAATATTCAAATGTTTCCACTTAGTTGCTGAGTGGTGAATTCACTGTGGCCGAGTGGAAATCATAGATTAACGCGTCCCTAGATTACCAGGTGCCTGGTAATCTAGGGACTTTAATTACCGCGCTGTCAACAGCGCCCCCTTTGCAATGTAAACAAATGCTGTATGTGGGATACGCTTTACCGGGTCTATCTATTTATGGTCGAAGGTTACGCCACGCTCCACAGAACAATACCACTACAATGTAACGCTACCCGTTGCGCTACCGAAGTATCGACCCATCTCTCTATATATAATGGCACAGCGATATAACACATATCTGTGGTTGTCACAGAATAATTAGCTTTCTTTGTGGTGTTGAGCTTTCATATGTCATCTGCTGTCATTAGTGTCATTGGCAAAAATGGAGGTTGTGAGTTTGTTTGATGATATAAAACGTATGCACAAGAGACAGGTATGATATTTTTCAGTTCTAAAATTTTCGTACGAATTATTCACCAACCTTGGACAACCCCATTTCCGTGAAGCACGGCAAAATGTGTATCGTGACGGTGTGGTAACCTGATAGGGTACGTGTACGTTGGTAAATGTAGTGTACTTTAATTAAACAGTAAGCAACAATAGTGGGACTACATATTATACATGCAGTAAAGTACATATATCTACCTCACGATGGGTATATGTAGTATTTTATTGGTTTATCTTTGTTTTCGAGGTGTTTTGTTTTCTGTAGTAGGTAATTTATGTTGATAGGAAATACTTATCCCCAAAAATGTTACTTTACAAAGAAGAGAGGAAAACAATTGAACTGAGAAAGAGGAAATGCCAAAGTAGCAATAGTAGTTATTGGTTAAATTTGTAGGTACACTTATAACGCCAAGGCTTATAACGATAATTAACTCGCAGTCGAGCTCGCAGTGTAACCCTGCGTCAATTCTTGAGGTTATTTGCGAACGGTGAACTATGAGTTAATAATTGGCTGGGTATCCAAGATGAACAGAAAATGGTATTTTTTACAAACTGCCTTTCCACAAGTACTCCACATTATTTTTGATTTGCTATCTCTTGAACAGATACTGCCATGTACCACTTAGGTACAATAAATCCAAACATATTAGTAACATATATTTTTAACCCCTAACATATAGGTACGTTCGTACCGCCGTACGGGCGTTTATGTTACCGGTTAAAAATATGTATTACTAAGATATTAGGATTTATTGTAAGTAGTACATGGCAGTTTCCGTTCAAGAGATAGAAAATCAAAAATAATGTGCAGTACCTACTTGTGGAAAGGCAGTTTGTAACACACCGTGAGACAATAAAAAGATATTTGTCGGGATTAACAAAAAACTGAATAATAAGTTTTGTGAATACCCTGGTTCCGAAACAGTGTGGAGTGATTCATCACCAGCATATGGACGGCTCAGGGAGATGAGGGCCGAAGGGAACGAAATTCCATAGGCGTATCATTTTAGAGGGGGCAAAATAAAAAAAATTAAAGTAAAATATTCAAGTTATCAACGTTTTTAAGTGTACTTGTGATGGTTTTTTTTAATATCTTCAGAATATTCCTTCGTATACATTTTTGATCATTTTCAGTTCTCCTCCTGTCAAATCAGTTGCTTACGATTGGAATTATTGATTTTAGAACCACTCCTACTCTCATTCGTCGCTTCCATCGCCTCTGACCAATGAAATTTAATTTAATTTAGAACCGCCTAAAACTCACCAATGAGAGCGGTAGACCCGGTTACTAATGAGTTCTGCCCACCACTTCTATACACAAATTTGCACACTAAGAAATTCTGTGATCCATTGCAAACAGTGGCGTATCCAGAGCTTCGCTCTGGGGGGGGGGGTAATATCTTTTACTTGGTAAGAATAAAACTGCCACATGGCAAACTACTACTGGCGCCGTAAATAATTTGCGCCGCAGGCGAAAATTTTGAAAATTTTCAAGGTCATGCGTTTTCCTGATACTTCAGAATTTTTATGTAAAATCCGTTTATACAAAAATAGACTTTCACAAGACAAATTTTTGGAATTTAATACCTTTTTGATGAACATTCATGTTTGCTGTCATATTCTTTGGTTAAGAGAAAAAATAAAAAATAGATATAAAATATATGTATATGGGGCACGTTTTTAGCATTTTGGCAATAGGTGATAGCAAAATAAAGTAACATGTACAGTATGCATGATGGTTTTGAAATGTGGACGAGCCAGGGCGTCATATGGGGAAATAGATGACTCATTTAATTATAGAGAATCTAATTCAATTATATATTAATTCTAAGTTTGCGCCCTGTTTCGGTGGAATATCGGAAATCGGAACCCTCTTAAATAGCAATGGGTGGCTTGTGTATCTTGAATATCACTATCACAAAGTTATTGTTACAAAAATATTTATTGTCAAAAATACGAATAGTTAATGCATAAATAAATTATGAAAACATAACAAAAACATGTACTCAAAGAAAAATACCTATTTGTAAATAATGACTTATTATAACTAAAAAAATAAATAACAAATTCAAACGCATAAAAACAAAAAACATAACTGAAAATCTTTCAAGAAATAAATAACTTATTCAATAAATAAATTATAATAATCTCATAATAAATAAAGTCTTAAAAATAAATAGTCTTATAATAAATTATATTATCAAATCTAGCCTTCTTGATTTTTTGGTTGCAAATCTATCAATAATTGCATTAACATTAATTGACACAGTTCTATGTACATATAAAAGTGCCAAACCAAGTAACCTTTCTTGACCCATACTAGATCGTAACCATGTTTTAAGACGCCTTAGGCATGAAAAACTTCGTTCAGATGACGCTACACTTACAGGCAGTGTAACTAAAATCTGTAGGGATCTTTTTATGATGGGAAACATGTCTCCATCACAAGAGAGGAATAGATTCATCCCATCTTTTTCATCCTTATCTTTATAAAGAGCTTTCCAGATATCCAGTTCTGATGTTAATTTTATTAAAATTAGGTCGACACTTTGAGTACTATCAAATTTGTGTATTGTTTCTGACAATATTTTAAGTGAACATGTAAGTTCATCCGTTGTCTTCGACTTAAATATCGACGGAAAAAAAAAATTAAATTCGTAGGTACTCAAGCTTTCCTCATTAAAACGAAAGAGAAGATCTTGTGTAATATTGTCAAGTAGGGGATTATATAAATTAAGCCTAAAATAATTTTCACTATTATCTGCAGGAATGTTTGAGCGATGCGTCTGTCTTTTTGCTGTCCTTGGTGTCTGAATATCTAAGTCTAATTTTGTATGTATATCAGTTATTGAGGCAAACAACTTTTTAAAGCTATCCTCAGAATTACTGCGTTTTCCTTTTAAAATTTGAATAATGTTTCTAATGAGATTTGAAGCATACTGTTTGTCTATGGATTTAGTTTGTAAGGTTTTACTTAAATTTACTGTTAGTGATAAAATATCACTTAGACAAAACAAGGAAGTAATAAAACTGCTTGACGTTATTGCTGTTTTTAGACAGGCTGCTTTTGAAGAAGCTTCTGTATCTTTCCATTTGGCTATTATATTCAAAACTTCTATAATCTTCAACAAATTAGTTCTAAATTGTAAAACAGATTCGTGTCTATCAACCCATCTTGTCTCGCATAAACTTTTAAGATTGCCATCCAGTTTTCTTTTTAGAATGAATGTCATTTAGCAGATGCGTTGAAAAAAGCAATAACATCTTTTATAATGCCCACAGCATTCCTAACGGTTCGAACATTGGAAGTTTTCCCAATTGATAAATTTAATGCGTGGCTAATACACGGACTTTTTAATGCATTTATTAATACTTTTTTAGTTCTGTTACCGCACCTTTTTTTTCTCCTAACATTAGGTTACATGTGTCAGTTCCAATGCCAACACAAAAATCAGGATTCAGATTAAACTTTTTAATAAAACCTAATATTATCTCAGCTAAAACCTTCCCGGTAACAACAGGTTCCATTGTTTCTTCATCAAATGCATCATGGCAGTCAATAAAACCCATAAAGTCTTCATAAAGTTTGCTATCATAACAATACCTCAATACTATAGACATTTGGGATTTGTGGCTGATGTCTGTTGTTTCATCAAAAATAATACTATAAAACTGACATTGAACTATTTAAAATAATTTCCAAAATTTCGTCACCGCAACATGCAATTAGTTCGTTTTGTATTCCACTGCTAATATATGTAGCGCGGGCTGAAATATTTTTTAAATGTTTTTCTAAAGTCTTATCACCGGCATCTACTCTAAACCGTATTAATTCGCGAAAATTTCCCTCATTACTTACAATATCGTCATCTTTATTGACATTATTGTCCGTAAAAATATTTCCTGCATCTTTATGTCCTCTTAAAGGAATATTTTGGCGCCCTGAAAATAATATGGTTTTTATGATAGGGACTAATCTTTCTCTATTCTCTAACACTTGCTTATTTCTGTCTTTGTCTAAAGTATTTCTTATATCTATTTCAGGATTTTCATATATCTTAATAAAATTAACACCATCGTTTACTGCCTCTTTATGGTATAGGGACAGGTCGTGAACTACTAAGTCGCCGTCTTTCCCAAATAATTTAGAATATTTATTTAACGGGACCTTAATTAATCGTCCTAGTTTTGTTGCCTTATTCACACCATCAAATTTTGAAAAGATCACACAATACTTGCAAAAAAGCCCTTTTAGTTGTTGCGAATATGTAAGCCAAAAAAAATTTTGAAAATGTTTTTTTGACAAATAGCATTTTACGTCTTTATTATTTTTCTTATGAATAGAGTGAGGAAAGTTAAAACTATCTTCAGGGATCATGGCATATTTTAAAATAATGTATTTTTCCTGTGGCGACAGTGACATATTTTTATTGAAATCAACAAAAGGGCCAATATCAACTGATTTGGTACGTCCACTTAACGCTAGATTAGTAAGGCTCAACTTGCTGACTACAGCGCTACCGTTATTTGAACTTCTCATAATAGCCGCAGTTGGCGTAGGTGCTTCAACTGCTTCTGCCCCTTCCTCCAGTTCCTCGTGACAAATCCGACTTGGGCCAGCTTCTTGAATATCAGTATCCGGGGACTCCCCGACTATGAAAGTACTAGTGGTAGTACAAGATGAATCTGATGAATTTGTAGCTGGCACTTTTGGTTGTTTGGCCACAAAAAAATCTAACGTGTTTTGTTTTCTTTTGTTCATAGTGTCATTTCGTATAACTTAATAAACCCTAATAAATAATGAATGAAACAATAATTCAGCCTAATTCTATTGATGTTAAACCAAACCTACCTTAATCGTTATTAAACGCTTATTTCTTAATATTTTATAGTAACACAGTACAGTAACAGCACTAACAGCGTTGCGTTATACGTTAGCCGTTGATTAAAGAAGTTGTCACACTTGTCACAGTCACACTGATGGTGCCGCCGCCAGCTCTCATTGGAATGTAGTAAATGTTAGTAGTTAGTAAAATGTACTATATAAACCGTTGATTTATATGACGTGTTGATAGATGGCGCGCGGAATTTCACCGACCGGGCATTACGCTATTCAATGATAGATGTCGCACGCCATGGAAGTTTCGGTGGGGTTTATGTTTTATAGGCTTTTGTTTTCTGTAAGTTGTTACCTAAGTTCTGGGGGGGGGGGGTAATTACCCCCATTACCCCCCCCGTAAATACGCCGTTGATTGCAAATAGGCAGACCGTTCAATTATGTGGTGGTGTGATTATGTATGAATCACTCCACACTATTTCGGAACCAGGGTATAATAGTTTGGTTTTTTTGTATAGTGGTAGCCTGCGGTACTTTTTATAAAGTTATTATAATATAATTATAATTTGTTAAGTTATTATAATTCGGAAAAGTTAATAAATTTTAATGCTACCGATACCTTAAAATAGTATTGTTATATTAAAATATCTTGCTTTAGGATTAGTTAAAATATGAGGACCGAAAACAGTTTTATTTTAGCTGGATACCCTAAGTTCGACTAGAATGTATGACGTGTAGCGTGCGTTGATACATATACCATAATTATAACGGTACACAGACAACGATATTCAGCCTGGCGAATCAAAATTGGTCGGTTTCCGCATGTATCACATGACGTTTTTGCAAGAGATTGCGAGAGAGAAAGAACGATACACTGCGTACCATATTACGGAGTAACTGGAAATGTCTCGCACCGACGTCAGTCGCCTGCGCGCAGATACACTGTTGTGTGTACCGTGATAATCATACAGTATAACCAGAGACTTAAAGAATGGGTATAACTTACATCTTCATTGTAAGCATGTTCAGGGCACTTGAATGGACTGCAGTCTCCTTATGGTGTGCTTACATGTTACTACGGCACGGCTAATGTTCTGGTGAAGTTACTTCGGGCGGCCGCGAAGATTATAGAAAATATAATAGTCGTAGAACGAAATGTCCCTACCACTTTGAAAGAACCATACACCAGCGTCTCTATCGGTATGGGAGAACATGTGAAGTCACCACGTCAATATGTAGACATACCTACCCTAATATCATGTGGGACTGTTTCCCCGTTTGAATATGCCATATTATATAAATCAAATACAGCGCCACCTAGTGGCCACTATAAAAATAAATGCATGTATAGTCCTTTTTATTTACTATTTATAAGTCATAAAAACAATAATAGCTAGTGCCTGAAACTAATTTGATTGTCAGATCTTATGTACCTTTTTAAAATATTTATAGTTAACAAAAATAAATGTATTTGCCTCTCACTCTACAAAATCGCGATAAGTTCAATGCCTGTATTTGGGCGAGAAGATATTATTTAACATAATTATGTTAACACTAATTTTTATTCATAAAATAATTCTAAGAATGGCACTTAAATAGTTAGATTACTTAGGAAAATTAAAGAGAGACATCACTTTTATTTAATATTAACATTACCGTTACATATCTAATCTCATATATATATATATATATATATATATATATATATATATATATATATATATATATATATATATATATATATATATTAGCTTTGAAATTCTTTGCTATTCATATTTATTTTGTGAAAAGTAATCTTGGGTTTGTAGCATTTCATTACATAGAAATAAGCAACTAGACGAATAAGAAAGAAAACACACTTACCAGTACTATATCTGGACACACATACGGAAATGAATCACTATGCATATGAAAACGAACCACTTAGAAGTTGTACAAGTTCTTTCACCTTTCTTGAGGATCTTCAGAGCAGTATACGATTTATTTCATTGATCATTCATACTTGAATTTAAATTACCAATACACCAACACTTGCAGTGACGTTTTATGACATTAGTTTTTGACGGAACTCAAGTTCCGTCAAAAACTAATGTTTAAACCCAAGATTACTTTTCACAAAATATATATATATATATATATATATATATATATATATATATATATATATATATATATATATATATATATATATATATATATATATATATATATATATATAACAAAAAACATATATATATATATATATATATATATATATATATATATATATATATATATATATATATATATATATATATATATATATATATATATATATATATAACAAAAATAATAAAGAAGTAAATAAATGAAGAAATTATTATGTGGTTGAAAAAATTGTCAGCCCCTTCCGTGCCCCGTTATCGACTCAAATAAATACCTGTGTAATGAATCATTGCAAATTAACTAAAACATTACTCACACCATCTTCACCGTTGTCTCCTACCGAATTTTTGTAACGCACCCATTCACCAAAAGAAAGGACCAAATGTTGAACATGTTGGTATAACGAATGGTTGACCTTGCTAACGTGTATCCAGGACCTGATTAGGGGGCCTGGTCGCCCTAGGCTAACATGCTCGTAACGCTCAAACGCTACGAGCATGCAAACAATACGAGCTAAAATGCAAACGCACTGTTCAATAAGTAAATTTGTTTTTATTTTAAACTTTAAACACACACACATCATGCGTCACACATATATCATGGAAGTTGTACACATATTTTAAATGTCGAATCAATGTTATATAGGTATAATATTTATAATATTATATTAGCTGGGTACATTAAGGTACATTAAAGGTAAATCAAGATTACATATATATCCGGTGAAAATGAATAAATACTCACGTAGAGATTACAAAACCTTTTGAAGTGAGAACTTCTTTAGGCGCGCTCAGCACTTTTATTTATGTGGGTGTTGAATGAGACTGGGCCGTCACGCTCAGCTATGTAACGCTCCTTCGGGTAAAGTCGTCTCGAGTCGACTAAGTGACAGAGGATCAGTCGGCAGAGCGAGACAGTAGAGAGAGTTTGTTGGTATTGAATGAGACTGGGCCGCATCACGTTCGTCTATGTAACGCTCAGTCGAGTAAAGTCCGCTCGTTTACTGTCACCACTGCAGTTCTACATTGGGGAACATCTTCTCCACATCTTCTTTACATTGGGAACCTTGATTTAACATTGCAGGTTTTTAACAAAACCAAAAGTTCTTTGGCTTATTAGTTTCTTTCTGGTCACTTTTATTTATGCTCTCAAAAATGCTGCTAAATGAACACACTCCTCAGGAAATATGTCTTCCAAATCGGTGTTGTATTTTTACATGAGTTCATTTGATTTAGATCGTATTTCATCATTTGGCATGTCACTTAATTTCCACATAAATCCAAACTGAGCATGTCAATTTGAGTAAATAACTAGCCTATTCTCCAAATTGACATTAAGACAGTCTATTGCAACGAAATACTTCTCCACCATATTTTTCAAATTCAAAAACATCTTTATTTACATTATTTACAATTTGTTCTATCAGGGCTACAGAAATATTTCAGTATGGCATTTGACCTGCAAACAAAGGATCGCCTTCCGGGAAACTGTGTATGCCCCTCCCTAGTATCCTCGAAAGGAACTTTCCAGATTTTTTTCTTTTCGTGTCTTTCTTATACACATCCATCCCGCACATCTGTTTTGTCTCATTTTAAAATTTTTTAAATTCCTTTTCGTCGCGAAACACGCTTTGCGAATGAAGTTAATGAACTGTACACGCCAACAACGTTAGATAAATCTGTACCTTGTCCTTGAAAGCTTTTGACTTACATTTTGACTTCACCATTATACTGTTCCAAAAACATATCATTATGGTTATTTCAAGGCTCTTCTTTTATCTAGCCTTTGTCTAGCCTTCATCATTGCTTATCTCGTTTATTGCGGCCGCAACCTCATGGTAAGACTTATAAGTACAAAGTTTTACTCGCGTCAGCATGGGCACTCCATCGGGTTCTAGATAGCGTTTTCAGGAAAAAATAATCTTTTTTTAATTTAGAGGATAAGATTTCCCATCTGTGCGTTGAAGAAAAAAAATGTAGATCTGTTACTCCAGTGCAAAGAATGCAACAGATTCATCACTACTTTCCGCTGCTGCGGATCCCACAAGTTGCAACGAATGACCAGCACAAGGAATATAAGTCGCTAAAGGATTGGAATATAAGTCGCTAAAGGATAGCTGTTTTATTATCGATTGTAGTCCTCTGTAACATCCTATTATGTTACTGGCATTATCATAACTCGGACCATGGCAGTCGCTCAAGTGGAGTTGTAAAGATTCTATAATCAAAACAGTTCTTTCCATGTCCTCTCCTTTGTGACCACAGTTTGGTAAAAACGTAACAAAACCGTTCAACAGGAGTGCCATCTGACAGAACATAACGAATAACAAATGCTAAGTGGTCAGTATGTGAAACATCTGAGATGGAATCTACAAAATTATCAAATAATACTTGGCTTTCTTTATCTCTGTTATGATTTCGTTTTTTAACTTGAACAGATAAACTTATCAACAGCAGGATAAACTTATCAACAATTGTAGATGATAAATAAGAGGATGTATCCCTTATTTCCATATGTTGCCAGGTGATCAGCCATAAATGAGTCAAATTTCTATATCGGTTCAATACAACTAAGGAAGTTTCCATTCTTTACAGAACCAATAATTTCATTTTCCCCATGAAATGGAAACCCACGAGAAGCTAAAACTTCACTGTTTCCACAACACGTTGAAGTACATTTCGCCAGAACGATACTTCTTCGTGATTTTGCATAATTTGCTGGGTGTCCACTCGCCCTAAAAGTCTTCCTCTACTAGCATACTTTGCTAGACATTCACGATGTTTAGCAGAATTGTCATGGTCATATATAATATGACAATTTGTCCAATCATTGAACCCACTGGTCGCTAATGAAGTTGCTGGAGGTGCAGCTTCATTACAGTTTGCAAGGAGCACAAAATATGCGTCTAGTTGATATTGAATATACTATCCAGTTTCTCTTTGACAATTTCGCCGTTAGTAAGTTTTTTGGAAAAAACCGTTTTGTTTGATTCCACTACGACCTATAAGATAGATCTCTTATAGCTATAAGAGTTCTTCATGCACTTCTCACAATGCCGGATCATCCGAAGGTTTAGTTTCTTTTGCGACAGTATTTCTAGATTCTGCTGGTTGAATAAAGTCGAGTTCTGGGATAGGTAACTGAGGCAGGCGTTACAGTCACAATTTGTGTTAATGCTGCACTGGACTTGGAAACCGCGGAAGTTGTTGGTACAGGCTCTTTAACACGATCTGGCAGCTGCACAGTCGAAGTCAGTTTACTAGAGCTGGTACTCGGTGTGACAGTAGAAGCAACAGGTTCTCCAATGTCTTTGGTCACTTTCTCCACAGAACTGATAAAAAAATTATGACAGTTTTGGTATTTTTTTCAATAAAGAACACGTTTTTTCGTCTCTCTCCTCCGCGCGTTTATGAAACTCCACTCCACTCTCTCCACTTGCTTTTTTGAATGTTACGGTCACGAGAGTCTCTCACTTATTTTTAGTAGTAATCAGGCGCTTGATATACCTAAATACGGAAATATACATAAATACGGAATGCAGTGTAAATGACTGCCGACTGCTTAATGCGTCTGCACGGCACACGATGCGAACTAGATACTATACTTACTTCTTACTTGTCTATGAACAAGGCGCGACTGACTCGAAAGCCACACGTGGCTTGGGCGTGACAACGGACAGCAAGAGTGGATGCACCAGGGGAGGGGCACGGCAACGCATGAAATTTGAAATCCTGCGCCCCAAAAAACGTGCTCTTTAGATTTCGCCGTAGGCTGCAGCCTAATGGTAAATCGGGCCCTGCGTGTATCCTACCCAAGAAGTTTTTCAGGTGGTCTTGATTGAATTTTATTGTCTTCATTCTTGTACCACAATCTTTGAGAGCCTTCCTAAGAATTTTGAAACCATTCAAAATAATCTGCCAATTTTTCATGCATGTCATTTCCTTCTTGCCCATTTTCCCACACGTACATATTTTCTAAAACTGGTAGAATTTTGTTCCCGAAGACCTCATGTTCATTGTCTTCTCTTGTAAAAACAGATGTTCTTAACAATATCTTAAAAGACTTACTATTTTATTAGTAAAAAGAGAGAACACGTACTTGTAAGGAACAGTTTAGAATAAACGGTAATAGAATACGCAGCATGTATTACTTAGGTTCATACAGTTGCTGCAACTGAATTACTAAAGACTTGCGCGCAGCTCATTCATTCATTTCATCAGACTCATTTTTCTAACTTTAGACTTTATGATTGGTGTTCAGTAAATTTTGTTTTTTTTTTAATATTTCTCACATCAGCGCTGCAACTATCTAGCTCCCATGTTTTTTGTATATACATCCATTTATCAACTCAATTCATGCCATATTTATTGGTGAAATGAATATCTTTAATTACAGGTATATTTCGAAGACTTCAATAAAATGGGAAACGTCAGAGTGGTATTATTCTCTGTTCATCTACACCAAACAAATAATGTGAACTGCCAGTTTTGCTTTGTGTCTATCTAACCAATAAATTTATAGTCTGCGGTCTCTCCTGCCTCACGTCTATTTGCATGAAATCGCTTACGCCCATGCGCAGCAGTGTTATCGCCTACTGACAAGTCTGCCACTCGCCCGCTTTGATAGAAGAACAATAAATCTGCTGGAGAAAATCTAGTGCGGGCATTTATCGTATGTTTGACTCCCCACCGGATTTCGGGTAGTTCTTCGTCCCATCTCGCCTCGCCACTCGCACTCGCCGTAATCGCCTCTACTATAGTGCGGTTCGGTCATTCCACCTGTACATTAGATCGATCTCACATCGGTCTTACCTCGCCTATCTCCTTCTCGCCTCATCTCCTGTCTGATATTCACATTCTCTATCGCTTGCGCCTTCTCGTCCCTTATCGTACTACGACGGAGTGCATCGACATGCTTCCTCCTATCACATGGCCGATATGTCACCATCATGTCGTATTCCTGAATCGCCAACCACCCCCTGCTAGACGAGGTACCAAATCTCGCTTAAGCAATGTAGTTCTTACAGCCGATGTCAGCTGTACCTCCTCCCAACGCCTCAACCATCGTCTGTGCCTTCTTGTCCTTTATCGGATTATGACGGAGTGCATCGACATACTTCCTCTCATCACATGACCGATATGTCACCTCCATGTCGTATTCCTGAATCGCCAACCACCACCTAGCTATAAATTCTAAACCGCCTGACAGATTCCACCAAAGCCAAAAGTTTGTAGCTCGTAACAATGGTAGTGTCTTCGTTTTAATTGCCGCCCTGCTAAAATAAGATATTACCTGCAATTCTCCTGTCGATCGCATACAGCCATCATCCAGCGTCTTATATTCTACATACAGCCTAACTCCACCGTCGGCGTCGTTCTGATTTATCATGACTAGGACTAGCCTACGCCGAATCTGACTCCCTAATAACACCACTTTCTATCCTAATAGCGCCACTGTCGCCTCCTGCATCATATCTCTTATCTGACACCTCTCGGACTGCGACTACCTATATGGCCTATAAATACACCGGTACATCTGTGGTTACATAAAATTTCAATTCGCCTAACCCCATCAGTCCTAAATCACTGTCACCTAACTAAAAACAGTGCGCCTTTCGTATAACAGACCTAACTTTGCCCTAACGTCATCACCTACGCCTACAAAAATCTCTGAAAAATTAACAGCTTGAATAGTACTCACCATAAGATTCTTCCTGTTAATCTCCTTTGTTCGCCTTCTCGCTTCTTTGCACCTGACACCCCTAGCTAGCAGCTGTCCTTTCTTCCACTTAAGCGGTTGTGGCCCCAGATTAGTCAGCATAACCTGAGCTTTTCACATACACATACACCTACTACGACAATTCTTGTTTTCATCCTCATCCTGAAGGCATATGTTTTTGAAAGGATCCTCCACTCCTTTGTCCGCAACGAAGACCGCTTGACCGCCTTTTGCCAGTAACACGACGCCTCTCTCTCCTATTGCCGGTTGCCCTAAAATTAAACCGGCATCGGCATTAGAAATATCGCATAAAGTAACTAACACCTCAATATTCAGAACAATGTCATCTACGCACAATGAACACATCGCCTTTCCGTGAGCAGCACCTAATCCTCCACCAAATTCTTCTAAGAACACCTAACCTGTCCGCACAGTCACCTGTCATCATCATGTCACCAAGTCTACCCATCCGCCACTAGATGTCGCACCCGTCCCGGCCAGGATGCCGAGCTTATCCATCCGCCCATAGATGTCGCGTCTGTCCAATTCTTCATGAGGGTAACAATATAATTAGCTCATCAGGCGTTTAGTAAAGCGCTGCTAGCCCAGTGGTAAAGCATGTGCTTGGGTAGCGGAAGAACGCTACAAGTACGAGTGAGAAATAAACTGTCCACATCGCGAGACATACGTGTGGGAGTCCTGCTTCGCATCCACACGGTTTGACACCTTCGTCTCCGACTTTTCCAAGTTTCCCGGATACGAAAGTTGCCATGTACGCCGACGACAACGCATATACGCTCACAGCTGGAGCGCACAGGCTTTAAACCAACTAAAAAAGGCCCATATGGTGAGGGCGTCGGAGTATTGTATGCAACGTGGAAGATTCGGGTGAATATCGAGAAGTCGGAAGCCATGGTGTTTACGCACAAATTTAGAGACAACCGAATAACTACGCCTATCAAAATTGAGGGGTATCCTTTGATGACAAGGAATATCAGACTAAATATACATAACAAGAAATTGATATACACATGCAGATTGAGGCCGGCCCTTACGTACGCGGCCGGTGTGGTGCAGCACATCGCCACGAACATCAGAAAACTTAAAGTATTAGAAAACAAATACCTACGCCTTTGTAAAATTGTTTATATGCCAAAATAAAATTGTTTTATAGTAAATAATGGAAGAAACGTGCGTATTATAGTTTTTTGTTGTTTTTTTTTATAGTTTGTGTAATTTTCAAATGGCGAAATCTATTTTCTTTAATACGAATCTAACGATGTATGATATATATGACAACACATATTTACCCAACGTTTTATTTGCAACTAGCTGTTACCCGCGACTTAGTTTTTATTAGTGTCTATATTGGATCATATTGGATGTAGACTTATTTAAGCAGACCCTATTTAAATCAGATTTTGTTCACAACTTCATGGATATTATTTTTTGACGAGGAACCCTAATTCTTTTTCTAAAATAAAAGTTACTCGTTATAACATCATCTGCCAATGAAAGTCCCGCTAAAATCGGTCCAGCTTCGGAGATTAGCTGGAACAGAAAAAATTGAAAAACATGTTTTTTGTTCTAAGTACCGTATATACTCATATCCATTTAGTAAAGAGCTGTTATTTTGACATTACAAACAGAAGGATAAATTTTATTTATTTATATGTATAGATTACCTATTTTGATGTTGCAATATCTGAAAATGTATCGAGTACTTATGCCATGGCAGTCTAAAATATAACAAACAATAATAAGTAGGTAGTACCTATGTCTTGTCAGGTTGACAATTATTATCAACATACCTTTTGAGTTCTAATTTAATCGTTAAAATCTAATCTAATTTTCAAGATGCACGAACGCTGTAGAAGCCGTCCGTGTCTATCAAGAAGAATATCCTAATCGACGTTGCCATCCATAGAGGCAGTACATAATTTTTTTAAATAGAAATGTGAGTGAAGAGCCTCGTGTGCAACACGACAAGTTTTTTGTCAGTGAGGCTGTGGAAGTTAACGTTTTAGCATTCGTCAATCTGAATCCCACAACATCTTACAAGGGAAATCGGCCAACTACGAATGAGCTAGGCGCATATTGAAAAAACACGGCTTTCGCTCGTTCAAATACCAATTACACCAACATTTGTATATCGACGATTTCGACGAATGCGGGAGTACTGTAAAATACAATAATAACAACAACGATTTGGCATTTTCAATCATGTACTGTGTACAGGTTTACCAGCAATGGTATGTTTAACAGGCTGATAAGTAGAACACTACTGATAAGTAGAAAACGAACATAGAATGAGAATAGAGAATAGAATGAGAACCAAGAGAATTTCCAAGAGAGATATGGCGTAGGTACATGTTTGGGCTGGGATAGTTGGATCTCGAACATTGTCGGACAATTTTTTGTTAGGGGCGTCTAGCGGGTGAGCGATACTTACAATTTTTAGATATTAAAATTGAGGAATTTTTGGAAGGCATACCCCTAGCCGAAAATAGACGTCTTTGTTTTTAGCAGGACTGTACTCCACCCCACATGCACATGTGGCAACAAATTATTTGCAGCGAAATTTTGGACAGCAGTTCATTGCAACTAATGGACCGATTGATTGGATGGCCTCGTTCACCGAACCTTACCCCACTCGATTTTTTTTTGGGGCCACATAAAAAATCCAGTGTACACATCGCCACCAGTAATACTTGAAATATTGCAGAATCGGATACGAGACGCATTTGTCAGTATTACTCTTGAACTACGTAATTTTGTCCAAGAAAACGTTTTCCGAGTAAGAAAGTTTATGCTGTGCAAGGTGAATGAACACTTTGAGAACTCGATATTCATTGCTCAGTTGTGAATATTTGATAGCATTTTTTTTATTGTTTCACATAATGTTGTTTTCGTTAATTAAAGAATATTAATTTCTACCTACTAAATTAAATTATTTAAAATAAAATAGGTCTAAATAAGCAGTGTAAAGAATCATTTTTTTTAACAACTTCTTATCTCTCTGTAACACAAATCAGAAACAAAAATCCAATATGAGACTTCTTTGATTTTATATATATATATATATATATATATATATATATATATATATATATATATATATATATATATATATATATATATATATATATATATATATATATATATATATATATATATATATATATATATATATATATATATATATATATATATATATAATTACCACAATAATTATTATAGGGCCGTCACCCGTCACGGCACACTACATAAAAATTTAAATTGACTAAAAATTCAAAATGCTATAAACAGACAAGATATTTGGACAAGATCATTTATATGCAGAATGATTTCGTGATTCCACAAATGCAAAAATATACAGGGTCTCCTTTTAAAAACCAAAAATTGAGACCACTTCCGGTCACACAAACTTGAAGAGTAGAAAAAAAAACTTAAACTTAAAAAAACTGGGCATGTCTTAATAACGCATGCCCAGTTTAATCTCTATCAGTATTTTTTGGGAAACACCCTATGTGGGATCATTTTTAAATTTCAAAGGATAGTTTTTTCTCCACAGCTGTTCTTACTTTTATTGTTAAGCAAACAAATAAAGTGTTCAATAACTAGTTTCGGGCGGAGCCCATTATCAGGTTCTCTACAAGTGGTTAACCGCTAATGTTAACATTTTGAAAATTATTTTTCGAAGTATAAAATTCTTTAAATTATAACCTGTCTGAAACTGATATAAGTAGTACCAATAATTTTAAATTTGACCTATGTATATTTTGTACATTATAAGAAATTCTGTTGTTTTAATATACCAAAATATATAACTGGCGATAGTGCTCTATAATATGTTGTTCCAAAATAAAAATGACCACTGTATCCTCGCTTGTCACTTATTTTTTACAGTTAATACATTTTTATACACCACTAGGAAATTGAGATAAGAAAAAGACAATTATTATCTATTTTGTTAATTTGTCTTAAGTATCACTAGATAGCTTCACCTAATAATGTCCGCCACGCGAGAGTTGAATAACGACGTATGAAGGCGATAGGTGACAAAATATGAAATAGAAGCTTATGTCGAACTCAGAGCATAATGGAAATTTTACTTCTTTGTGTAAGTAACTATAGTACAAAAATAAGATAAGAAACTTTTCTAATTAGTTTATTAATAGAGCACGCGGCGACTTCGGAATTTGTATCTCTCATTCTTTGCGTTGTTCAACTCTCGTGTGTGACTTTATAGATATGTTCTTACCTTCTCTATTCTGATTAATAATACTCTTGTCGAAAATGATGATATTATATTTTGGTTTTTTTTTTCAGTTTATATATCAAGTTCTTAGTTTTGGTATGATAGTTTCCTCTGCTCTTATGATATGGAAAGGATTAATGGTTGTAACAGGTAGCGAAAGCCCTATAGTAGTTGTTTTGTCAGGTAGCATGGAACCAGCTTTTCATAGAGGTGATTTATTGTTTCTAACAAATTTCCCGGAGGAACCTGTCAGAGTTGGCGAAATAGTTGTTTTTAAAGTAGAAGGAAGAGATATTCCAATTGTTCATCGCGTACTGAAACTCCATGAAAAGTATGTATAGTGTCTTTTGTTTATATTAACACCAATCACTCAGATGCATAAATTCCACCTATTCATTTGTATTTGCTGCTTTCCTAATTTTGCAATACCTGCATTTTTTTTTCCTTTCACATTCATTCAATATAACAATTATCTCTAGATAACTTAACTATGATATAACCAAATTTCTATATATGTATTTCATATATTTCATATACACATTTGGCACGGGCATGAGCAGATGTTGCCAGCAACAGAAGTCGCCGATTTATATCTGAATGGCCAGTTTATGAATCCCAACCGCAACTGTTTTTTTTTAAATTAACCATACAATGTAATGTAGCTTGTATGCCAAATTATAAGATTTTTTAGGGCATTTAAAAATAATAGGTGCTGGTATTAAAGTATACTACATAGATGAAAAAGTATATAAATTAAAGCGCCAAATGTTGTAGATGTAGAGAATTGAAGAACCGGAATTTTATAGCTGCATTAAACGAGAAAAACCGCTAAAAAGGAGCGTTTTATTGGGAATTCGTAACTTTTACAATTTTTAAGGTACTGTGTACCGGTGGCGCGTAAGAGTAACCTCAAACATGTACACTATTTTTGCAACAACCTGGATCTCTCGGACGGATAGTTTTGCTACAATGGGCCTTTTCCCTAGATTCTTAAATCTCAAAACAAATTTATTTATTTGATATCTAACTGATAGATATTGGCCTCGTGCAACTTTGTTTCGAATATAAATCTCACATTGTTTAATAAAAAAAAACATATTTATGATAGCAATTTGAACACTCATTTGGCCTTGAGGCTAAGTGACATCACAGCCTGGAATTAAGTTGGCAGCATTATTTGTCAGAATCCCTAAATAGACCATGCCCAAGCTGTCGTTGTTTACGCTTAGTTTTGTGGTTATGTTTTGTGCGTTCCTACGAATTGTTTTTTGCTTTGTTTTGTACAATATTGTAAGAAAATGGAGCCATGATTTTCTAAAGAAAGTGCGGAAAATCTTCCGAAAGTTGATTTTAACCTCAACTGTCAAAAAACAGGGAACCAACTTTGGAATATAGTACTTACTAATACACCTTTATGTCATTTCAATGTCGTAGGCTCTGTGACGTCGCTAAGGACGGATACGTGACGTCAGGTATAAGCGCACGCTTTATTTCCGCACTCTTGAAAAAAAATTACGCGAAAATACGGCGGGATTTTTTTAAAACACTCACCTATGCAATGAAAAAAACAGTGAAAAGGCCCATTACCAATTTTTTTAGCCCTTATGCAGATAATCAACCTTGCTCGTACAGTTTTGGAAAATTCAGAACATTATCTAAAATTTGTGTATTCTACTTGCACGTTAATATGATGTTAATGGTTTAAAACGCGCCTGACTGCAGTGAAACGAGTGCATCAGCATCGAGAAAATTTTTGAACGGTTGAAGATAGATACCTATATGATTAATCGACGAAAAATGTGCCCAAAGGAGTGGGAAAGTTTTTGGTGAAAATAAATTTTCACAAGTGGCAATGGTTTCCAAGATAGGATTTTTTAGTGAAACGCCGATGCGTGCTGAGATCGGTCGTTTCAACGGACACCTTACTCGTTCAGGAGCACCGTATCTAACCGATTCAGTATACGCCGGCGACTAAATTGATATGACGATAATACCAATTCTGTGAAAGATATGGAAAGATTGAAAAGGAATAAGTTTGATTTAAACACCCAAAAATTTGTTGTTCTAGATAATAGAAGATCCTAATTGCCAGCACTTTTTGAGTAATAATAAGAAAAAATCATGGCTATTAATAGCTATTTATGTAACCAGTTGGGAAAAGTACTATTTTGTGTAAGCAGGGTGTAAGATGCGAGTTACACAAAATAATGTTTCCCAACGTCTTTCATACAAGATTTTTTACAAATTTTGACGAATTTTATAATATTTTTTTAGAAGAAAACTCAATTTTATATGTTTAAAAACAATCCAGTAGGTTGTAACAGTGTGACAGCTTGTCACACTACTATGTTAAATAACCTACTATGAAATGAACTTTTTCTAATTTTGAAATGTAAAATGACACTTTTCAAAATCCTTTGACATTAGGAAACGTCTTACTTTTCACAACCAGGTACGAAAAGTAAAATATTACGCAACTGGTTTATAAAGTTTATTTCATAGTAGGTTATTTATATTGGGTTTTGGGGCTATTTAAATAAATGTACAATGTAAATGTACATGTAAATGTTACAAATGTAAATACCACAATGTAACTAGTTGACTCGATTAAATGATAAAATATCATCTTGAATATTACGTCATAACACAGCAACTAGTAAAGGAGAAGTGTCTCTGTAACCTACTCATATATAGTGGTATTTGGGAACGGTTTATGTAACCATGCCTGAAAGAACCTTTTAGATAAAAAGGGACAGGCCACAGGCACATGTGGTGCCACTCACAAAGTATAAACAATAATATCATTACTGAGTGCCCGTACTTTTGGCAGCGGTAGCACTGCCCGACTTCTCTCGGTGCTCACTGTCTTTCCACCCTGACGACGAGGTAGCAGCATCGGGACACCTCCAGGATCGCCTTCTCGGTGGTAGCTGTACTAGTACCATTGGGAGCTTCTCGACTATGACTACTCGTAGCAACTTCTCTTCGGGGATGGCGAAAGTGTGGAATTCCACTTTCTGTACCCTGAAGATCCGCGCTATCTTTCTGTAGTCATCAGGAGTCGTGGGCGGTATGCGGATGCCTTCGCATGTGAGTTTGGCTTTGGCGAAGTTCGCCCCGGCTACGCTCAGCTATCCGCTCATCGCCGTCCACAGATCCTTATTCCTGAGGATGATGGGGGCATTTTGTCCTTCTTTGGTGCCCCGTTCTCTTTTTCCGCGGTTTGTTCGGGCTCCGTTCCTTGGGCCTCTGTGGTTATTTTGGTGGCTGCTGTGGCCACTCGGGCTGCCTGCCTCTTCGCGGGGGTCTCTTCTTCGTCTGATGTGTCGATCATCGGACGGTACTTTTTCATGGACCTCTTTTTGCTCGGCTGGCTTGGGGTTTGGCTCTGGCTCTGTAACTCCATGTTCACGTCTTGGCATGGCTTTTCTAGGGCCGCGTCTCTGGTCAGGGCCATACTGAGTCTAGCGATATCTTGTGTCATTTCTTGGAGCTGCATCGCCTGGGCCTTGAGCTGCTCTGCTTCGACCTTGAGTAGGCTCCCCAGCCGGGCGTTTTCGTAATGAAGAGCTTCTCGGGCTAACGAAGGGCCCTCCAGAGATAGCAATCTCTCCATCGGGACTAACGAAAGCCGTTTTGTGTATTGAATCTGAATGAATAGGTATCTGGTGAAACCCAGACGCCATGTCGAGGGATGTAAAAAATTTGCCGCTTAAGTCGATTAAGTTGATCATCAATACGGGGTAAGGGGAAACGGTCTTTTACCGTGTGCGCATTTAATTTACGAAAGTCAACACAAACGATGTCAGCCCTCTTTTTTTTACAAGTAACACGGGATTGGCATATTATGGCGAAGTACTCTCTCGTATTATGTTATTGGAAATTAAATCATCCGCACTTCAGCGCGTTCAGTAACAGAGTATATATGGTCTTCGGATAACAATAAATTTATCATTTAAATTAATTTCCATTGATGTAGTAGTCACCTCAGATACGGCAGTACCTGAAGCAACCATACCTGTGAATTTCTCAAGTAAATGGCTGATTTGTGCAGAATATTCATCCGATGCATTGAATTTAGTAGAATCTTATAAGGCCCGTAAAATTCGTGGAAGCTGCCTACTAATAATAGGTACGCGTACCATCGTAATCTGTGACCGCAGCAAGATTTGTATCTGTAAATAAATTGCTCCCAATAATTACGTAATAGTCAAGGTGGAGCACAGGAATCACTACGAATGTCAATCTCGTATGCTGACCTGTAATTTCTACATCAGCCTGAAATGTATATTTCGAAAAAATATTTGTATTATTGTATGTAATATTTTCAACAAAACTAATTTTGTTGAAAATATGTCCTGAAATTTATCAGAAATTAAAGGAACCTCAGCTCCCGCGCCAATTAGTCCCATGTAAGTGTGTTTGTCTATTTGAATCGATGTGGGTACAGCTTTATCATCAGTGTAAACAAAATTTACTTTGAGCCTCTGTTCAATTGCGTTTTTAACTAACCACTTTCCTTTCTTGAATGGGATGCGTCGTTGTTATTATATATCGTTGATTTCCAGTAACGTTGCAGTTTCTTTGTACGTGACCGATACGTCCGCACTTAAAACATGACAAATGACCACTTGAGGTCTCTGAAACATCGACATGTGACGATTTGGTCGTTGAACTTAAATAAGCAATCAGGTCGGAGATGGTACCAAATTTCCCCATTGAAACAGATTCTTGTACCTGACTATCATGAATGCCATAAATAAAATTTGGGGTACTCCAATATGCACGTAAATTCTTGAGTAAAGCTATTTATGAATATAAGCCGCATATGTATTGCACGGAGAGCTATAAAAAATAGAAACATACGGCTCATAAAGAAAAACGGCCAAGAATTTATTCAAAATTACTATAAAAAATCATGCTTAAAAGTATCCCAGTCTTGTAAATTGGCTAACCAAGCTATCAGCAGTTAAAACGCGTCCAACTCTTACCACAGTTTACAGATCAGACCACTTAAACTCTTATGTTATTGCATCAACCTGTTCAGAGTGAGTCCATTGCTTGGCATCATCGACATCTTGTCGGAACATGGGCAAATCAACCTGTTCAGGTGCTGTTCGATTTGTTCTTATGCTTCTCAATACTTCGGTCAGCAATTCTTCCATTTTTCTTTGTTCACCTTCGAAACTCGTATGGAAAACGCGGAAACAACCCCACCGCTGATGTAAAAAAAATTAACAGGTACCACTGATAAACACTGAATTTATTAACAAGTAATTAAACAATGAAAAATTGGAATAAACAAGTTAAATTAGATAATCACTAATTATTGTCATTAAAATCGACCTATAGCCAGGCGAATCGCACTTTCTCTTATTCCTTATGCAGCATCTTTTATTCCACTGATGGCGGAATTGGGGCCAGCGGAGGGGCCGACTGCTAACAATATGCTTAATACTATTATAAAGTTTTGCCTGTATGCCATTAGTTACAATACAGAAGAAGAAATAATATATTATTACAAGGTTGTAACACCGTTATAACAAGGACGATGTTATACCATGACCGGGCCGCAGCCGCCGCACCACTCTGCCAAGCGCTATAAAGTAGGTGTCCGTTGAAACGGAGTTTTACAAAAAAATTCCTATCGAAAACCCCTTGTGAAAATGTATTTTCTCCAAAAACTTTCCCACTCATTTGGGGACATTTTTCGTCGATTAATCATATATCCATCTTCAACTGTTCAAAAATTCTGTCTTGACGTGTCTAAAAGCCATCGCAATTATTCCGAAAGAATAATTATTTGTCAAGGTGATTTACTCTATACGAATTGAACATATAAATGCTGGCAGGTGAGTAGGTGACAAAGAGGAAAGTGGTAACGTATTTTTTAAGAATTCGGACTGAAAAGGCATGGGTTTTATTCCAATAAACTACTCAAGAGCTCACGATGCTGCGCAACGGACCATGGACATGCTTTAGGTACATATTTTCTTTTCTGGGACTCAAATTCAAATTCAAAATAAATTTATTTACAATATATACATTAAAGCCTTACAGTGCGGCAGTAAGTTTATACACACATATTAAATACGATTTAATATGTGCGTTGTACGTAGCCTGCTTTTCACCCAGTTGTTGTGGTCTTTGCTACTGCGGCTTCTATTGTCCTGATAGCTATGATACTCAGCCTACCGGCATGCTCGCCCCCTCTCCGCTTCTCGCTCATAGGGGATGTGGTGAAAGAATTATCCTTTATGGTTACTATGTCATTGATAGTCTTTATGATGTTTGTGACTATTTATACAGGAAAAATATTGGGAAAAACCTGTTTTCATTATTATTCTACTTGTGGGGTTGTTTATAGCCACCTTCCGGCTCTTTAATTACTGTTACTGTCATGTCCTATCGCTGTGCTGTCTACGTCAATTTTGCGGAGGGACAGGGTTTGGTGTGGATCGGGGGGTGTAGAAGATGGGTAGGGTTTGGTATGGGAGTTTGTGTTTTATATGGATATCGGGATTATGTCTTATGTTGGTTAAGTCTGTAGCAAGGGTGGAATTGCGTTCGGCCCATGTGTAAAATTTCTGCTCAGTTTCTGTGATATATTATATAATGCGTTGCGTTTTGCATAGATTATGTAATGTGT